>JAMZAV010003251.1:0-62708 GCA_024449915.1 Sweltsa coloradensis | reverse complement strand
GTATTTGCCGTATTTCTTTTGGTCTGTCCTCTTAAACCCCAGAGTACATCCATCCATATGAGATTAACAATTTTTGTTTTAGCCTAGCCTACCCTAGGCCCTATATGCCTATATAAAAAAAAACTAAGTCTGCGATACTTTTAATGTCTAATGTTTAATGTCTTTTTTGCCTAGGTCTATAGGCCTAGTGGTTTAAATAACCAAAACAAAGCTGGCCTAGGCCTTGGCCTAGGCTAGCCTACCCTAGCCCTATCCATAGGGCGAGGATGCCAAACCATACCTAGGCCTAGGCTACCCTAAGCCTAGCCTACCCTAGCACAAAGATTATGAAAGGTCTAGGGCCTAGGGCTAGCCTAGACTAAAGGCAATGTCTACGGCATGACATTTGATAGTCAGACATAACATAAGCAATAAGTGTAGGCCTAGGCCTAGGCCTAGGCCTACCAGTAATAGCCTAGGTCCAGAACATAGGCCCCCGACTAATCTTTGCCTAAACTATTTTGGGTTAGGGCGTACCTAGGCCCCTAGGCCTAGGGGTAGGCTAGCCCTATGGTAGGCCTAGGGCCTACCTAGGCCTAGGACCTTTGTGTAACTACTAGGCCTAGGCCTAGCTAGGGCAATTCGATAGGTAGGCCTAGGAACTAAGCCTAGGGTTGGGGCCTAGGGTAGGCCTAGGCCTAGGGGCTAGGGCCTAGGACCTAGAGCCTAGTTTAACCTAGAACCTTTAGTCCATCAAACCTTGTTTAATAGCTGGCAGGCCCTAGGCCCTAGCCCCTAGGCTTTGTGATCCAATCCCTTTGTGCCCATATAAAGGAAACTTACAAGCAAACTGTAGTCTTCGGGCCTAGCCTGGCCCTAGCGTTCTTCTTGAATGTGGCCTTTTACGTAGGCGTAGGTAGGCCTAGGCCTAGCCTAGCCTAGCCTAGACCATGTTGGAATCTATCAAAACGTGACAGTAGGCCTAGTAAGATGTTACAGAAATTTAATAAATAAACAAATAAAAATAAATAAATAATATATCATGAGCTATTATAAAGGTATGTTATTAAATAAAATAAAACCTATTTAAAGTCGGTCATATCATAATGCTGTCAAAAAATATGACGCCATATTATATCGCAACGATATCGACCTCAACTGGGTCGATCACTTACAACAGAGACGATTACCGTTGAAACGCCCGGGTCCAACTCCGTCAGAGTTATAGAATCGCAGTCCAGGTAAACACTTAGCGGTGCTTTAACATCTTCCATTGTTTGTTGTCTTTTACGATGTGTCAAAATGAGAAATAACTGCTAGACGAGACATTAAGACGATCCGTATCCATCTGGGCCCGGGGTAAGATTTGGCCCAGTGCATCCTCTGCCGATCATACAAGGCGAGATAAGAGGCCATCTCGTAAACATCAGCTGGTTAGTTCTGGTTTATTTGGATTGGAGGCGCGTCAACCGTTAGTTCATAATGCGCCACTCTAGCTTAGAGCAGTGGTTCCCAAACTGTGGTACGCGTACCCCCAGGAGTACGTGGGGAGTTTCCAGGGGGTTCGCGATAAAGTCCATCATAACCAAACATTATTTGTTCGGTCTAATCAAAGTTGGTGACAAAGATAAACCTAAACCACTGTGTGCTATTTTCTCTGAAATTCCTTCTAATAACCGTGTGAACCATCTCTTCTCCGCCGCCATTTAGAACCAAGCACGTACAATACACAGACAAGCCTGTACAGTTTCTACAACGCAGGCTACATGAACTTCAAGGTAGTGTGATAACAATGCGATCGGTAACATTAGTGACGGTCAAAATGCACTTGAAGCAACACGACATTGTTAGAAAAGAGTATTAATTATTATTATTTTTTCATAAACAAATTGTTAATCAGATAATAATTAATGGTGACAAACTTATTAGTTTGAATAAGTTTGTCGACGTTGTCATATGATTGGTGCGCCAGGCGTCATATTATTTGGTAAATTCAGAATGTAACGTTTTTTAAATTTATTATTATCAATGACCATCACATTATGTTCACAATCATTAGGAATATCACAACGAGCATAGCCCTTGAACACAGAATTGTGTGTGATATCCCTGATATGATCCATGTCGGCTACCAGTGCTAGAATACAAGGCCGAGTTTGGAAACAACATAATTATGTATGGTTAGAGGTACATTACAGATGTAATCGAACAGAAAATGAATGATGACCTCATGAGGAACAAGGGCGTCCAACCCTTTAGGTCATATTGCGCCTCCTGTAGGTTAATATATGTTTTATATTGTTTAACAAGATAAAAAAAATGAATAAGACAATAATATAAACAGACTTGAGATGGATATGATTTTTTATTATTAAATATTTTAGATGTGAATTAAACTTGGCTAAACAACGGAAATCCAGTGAGAAATATTTGCAAGTTTGTCGTCATTCTATGATAAAAGTCCTTCATATGATTGTGAGAGGTCAAATAGCATGCGCAAAGCACCACGTGTGTCGCATCTAGCAGCAACCTCTTCTCTTGTCAGGAGATATCCGTGAGTCAGACGTGTGTGGACAATTCGAATGTCACGTTCCATTTCACACAGCAGATTCAGAACGTGCGCTTTACACTGGGCTTACAGATATTATCGTCCTGGAACTTGAGTCTTCGTAGAGAAATTGATTAGGTCTTCAGAGATCATCTCAACGCAGAATGAACCACAATCGACAAGGGGAGCTCCTGTGTAAAGTCTATGAAGCAGTGAAACACATGGATAAGAATATTATCAAACCACGACGTAAGAATCTAGGGCGCTTCAACCGGTTAGGTCATATTGCACCATCTGTTATATTACGAGTTAATTTCATGTTGTGTTTTATATTTGTATTGTGTTTATAGTTTATAAAAGAACAGAAAATTATACAGATGAAAGTAATGACAACAGACAAAATATTTATATGGAATAAATGATGAAGTATGTTTGATGTGAACTTAATTTGGTAAACAAATTACTTCGGATGAGAAATTTAGTAATTTTGTCACTGAGACTTCTTCATATGATTGGTTCGTTTATTTGGATTAAGGACGCGTCCACCGTTAGGTGATAATGCGCCACAGAAGCCTAGAGGATATGGGGAAGAAAATCCCATGCTGGTCAGAACCAGTCACGGGTAGTGAGAGGCAGGAAGGAGGGGTTTTTATATCGTGGGACTTTGTTCCTTAAATGAAATATGTTGGTCGCTGTGGTCTCAGGAAACAGTTTCTCATATGGTTGACTAAGCTGAAGTTGGAGTCGCAAGACATAACGTCACATATTGTGTCACACCTAGGGCAATCTTGTCCCTGCTAAAGAGGTAAGCGTGGGTAAGATGTTGGTGTTTGGGTTTTGAAATCCCTGGAGTTGCTAGATAAAAGTACAACACTGTTAAACCCAAGTATGGTTTGCTGAATGGGCCTATTGTCGGCAGATGATAAAACCAACCAGCCAAGGCCCTAGGTCTAGACGACTACACCGATGACCAAATCAATGATGTTTTACTTATCTCTAAGAAATCACGCCCAACAAACAACATCCAAACGTAGACAGAACTTCATTGCTTGAAACCAACACTAATATTGGTTTAATCTTTATCCCGAGATATTAAATGAAATGTTATTTACTCCAGGGAAATAAAACACGACTTAGAAAGTGCGAAATGCGACCAAGACAGACAAAGATGGCGTTGGATGTTGTTTCATCAACAATGCATTATCCACCGCCTGTTAAATACTGAACATTATTTTCCTACGTGGCTGCGCCGAATATCGCGTTTGTGGTTCGCCGCACCAAAAAATAGTGCGAAAAAGTTTTAAGTAACTATCATTTAATATGACACTTATATATAGTTCGTATTTAAAGTCCCATTGCTGGTCAGAACAAGCCTCGATAGAGGGAGAGGGAAGAAAACGGGGGAAGACACGCTTTGGTTGTCATCGTCTCTGTCATCGTTTGTGTTGTCATGGTGGTCGTCTTCATTAGTTTGAGTTTATTTGTATTTAAAGCTAGTCAACCGTTCGGTCAAAATGCTCCACTCTAATTTTCTAGGGGATATGGGGAGAAGGGGTTTATACTGGTCAGAACCAGCCACGGGACACAGACATGGTCACTCAAGAATGTTTTGTTCAGCGAGCTACACCCGAGAACGGAGGCTATCACGAAACCACCTCTGAGCGGCTCAGCAGCCAAATCAACGCAGAAGTGGGACCTGTACGATGCTATGTCTTTATGGATAAACATATCATACAAAGAAGGTGAATAGGTAGTCCTAGGACCAAGGAATTATAAATTATTTATTCACTACATTCGCATGTATATGTTTTAAAGTCCTACCCGGCACCTCCACCAAACCTAATGGTGGAGGTGCCGGGTCTCGGCGCGTATAAAGAGGATTGCGCGAACGCTACGCACTGCACAATAGTGTAAATATTTGTCTACCAATACTTAGTTGGCAAATCTACTTCAAAAGTTCAGCTTAAACATTTGAGTGAGCATGCAAGCAAGATATGATCGAACGATAAACTGCCAGCTCTCATTACTTAAATCTAGTTCTAGCTCAACATCAAACATGACACGGCAAAGTACACGTTATGTGACCCTGAAAACCATGTCTGAATGGGTCTGAGTGTTACTTTATTTGGATTAAGGGCGCGTCAACCGGCAAGTCATTATGCGCCACTCTCGCCTAGAGGTTGTGGGGATGAACGCCCCATACTGGTCGGAACCAGTCACGGGTAGGGGGGGGGGGGGAGGGCGTTTCTCACGTCGAGGTCGTCATCGTATTTGTCATTGTTTGTGTTGGCAAGAGCAGCTTTGACTCACGACTACGACGTGAGAACTAGGGCGCTTCAACCTGTTAGGTCATATTTCGACCTTGTGATGTGGTTTAATAATTATTATTTAGTTATTCTCTAAAAACATCAATTTGATTTACTTAATTTTTAATTTATTGTGGGGGGGGGGGGAGAGCGGCTGGATAAGAATTAACTCGTCAACTGCATTTGAACTGGGTAATGTGATGGATAAAACACTGTAAAAGTGGACTGAATATTTTATTAGATTAGCGAAACACACGTAAATAGCAAGAGAGGAATATTTTTACAAGAACGTTGATTGCAAACGAATGCTATCGTCACCATGAGCAGCTGATAAACAACACAGAATAAACAAGAGAACAAATAATGTTAACAAAGAGCCAGTGCTAATGGATTACTTAAAAAGAACACACTTAATAATGTAGATTGTTTTGTTGTTGTTGTTGTTTTGTTGTTAATGTAGAATGTATTCGTGTGATTGAGAGAGATTAAAGTGTGGACTTTAATGATTACATCAGGTAAATTCTGCAACATATGTTGCATCCAGGAACAATCTTTCACCTTGTTATAAGACATCAGTGATAAGAGGTTTGTATTGTGTTTGTGTATGAAATGCGTAGATAGTTTGTCGCGTGGACCATTATGTGAAAGAAGTTATTCGTGTGATTGAGAGAGATTAAAGTGTGGGCTCTAATGATAACATCAGGTACATTCTGCAACATATGTCGCATCCAGGAACAATCTTTTACCATGTTATAAGACATCAGTGATAAGAGGTTTGTATTGTGTTTGTGTATGAAATGCGTAGATAGTTTGCGCGTGACCATTATGTGAGAGAAGTTATTCGTGTGATTGAGAGAGATTAAAATGTGGGCTCTAATGATAACATCAGGTACATTCTGCAACATATGTCGCATCCAGGAACAATCTTTTACCTTGTTATAAGACATCAGTGATAAGAGGTTTGTATTGTGTTTGTGTATGAAATGCGTAGATAGTTTGTCGCGTGGACCATTATGTGAGAGAAGTTATTCGTGTGATAGAGAGAAATTAAAGTGTGGACTCTAATGATAACATAAGGTACATTCTGCAACATATGTCGCATCCAGGAACAATCTTTTACCATGTTATAAGACATCAGTGATAAGAGGTTTGTATTGTGTTTGTGTATGAAATGCGTAGATAGTTTGTCGCGTGGACCATTATGTGAGAGAAGTTATTCGTGTGATTGAGAGAGATTAAAGTGTGGACTCTAATGATAACATCAGGTACATTCTGCAACATATGTCGCATCCAGGAACAATCTTTCACCATGTTATAAGACATCAGTGATAAGAGGTTTGTATTGTGATTGTGTATGAAATGCGTAGATAGTTTGTCGCGTGGACCATTATTTGAGAGAAGTTATTCGTGTGATTGAGAGAGATTAAAGTGTTGACTCTAATGATAACATCAGGTACATTCTGCAACATATGTCGCATCCAGGAACAATCTTTTACCTTGTTATAAGACATCAGTGATAAGAGGTTTGTATTGTGTTTGTGTATGAAATGCGAAGATAGTTTGTCGCGTGGACCATTATGTGAGAGAAGTCCTTCATGTGATTGAGAGAGATTAAAGTGTGGACTCTAATGATAACATCAGGTACATTCTGCAACATATGTCGCATCCAGGAACAATCTTTTACCTTGTTTTAAGACATCAGTGATAAGAGGTTTGTATTGTGTTTGTGTATGAAATGCGTAGATAGTTTGTCGCGTGGACCATTATGTGAGAGAAGTTATTCGTGTGATTGAGAGAGATTAAAGTGTGGGCTCTAATGATAACATCAGGTACATTCTGCAACATATGTTGCATCCAGGAACAATCTTTCACCTTGTTATAAGACATCAGTGATAAGAGGTTTGTATTGTGTTTGTGTATGAAATGCGTAGATAGTTTGTCGCGTGGACCATTATGTGAAGGAAGTTATTCGTGTGATTGAGAGAGATTAAAGTGTGGGCTCTAATGATAACATCAGGTACATTCTGCAACATATGTTGCATCCAGGAACAATCTTTCACCTTGTTATAAGACATCAGTGATAAGAGGTTTGTATTGTGTTTGTGTATGAAATGCGTAGATAGTTTGTCGCGTGGACCATTATGTGAGAGAAGTTATTCGTGTGATTGAGAGAGATTAAAGTGTGGGCTCTAATGATAACATCAGGTACATTCTGCAACATATGTTGCATCCAGGAACAATCTTTTACCTTGTTATAAGACATCAGTGATAAGAGGTTTGTATTGTGTTTGTGTATGAAATGCGTAGATAGTTTGTCGCGTGGACCATTATGTGAGAGAAGTTATTAGTGTGATTGAGAGAGATAAAAGTGTGGGCTCTAATGATAACATCAGGTACATTCTGCAACATATGTTGCATCCAGGAACAATCTTTTACCTTGTTATAAGACATCAGTGATAAGAGGTTTGTATTGTGTTTGTGTATGAAATGCGTAGATAGTTTGTCGCGTGGACCATTATGTGAGAGAAGTTATTCGTGTGATTGAGAGAGATTAAAGTGTGGGCTCTAATGATAACATCAGGTACATTCTGCAACATATGTCGCATCCAGGAACAATCTTTCACCTTGTTATAAGACATCAGTGATAAGAGGTTTGTATTGTGTTTGTGTATGAAATGCGTAGATAGTTTGTCGCGTGGACCATTATGTGAGAGAAGTTATTCGTGTGATTGAGAGAGATTAAAGTGTGGGCTCTAATGATAACATCAGGTACATTCTGCAACATATGTCGCATCCAAGAACAATTTTTTTCTTTGTTATAAGACATCAGTGATAAGAGGTTCGTATTGTTTTTGTATATTAAATGCGTAGATAGTTTGTCGCGTGGACCATTATGTGAGAGAAGTTATTCGTGTGATTGAGAGAGATTAAAGTGTGGGCTCTAATGATAACATCAGGTACATTCTGCAACATATGTCGCATCCAAGAACAATCTTTTACCGTGTTATAAGACATCAGTGAGTAAGAGGTTTAAATTGTGTTTGTGTATGAAATGCGTTGATAGTTTGTCGCGTGGACCATTATGTGAGAGAAGTTATTCGTGTGATTGAGAGAGATTAAAGTGTGGGCTCTAATGATAACATCAGGTACATTCTGCAACATATGTCGCATCCAGGAACAATCTTTTACCATGTTATAAGACATCAGTGATAAGAGGTTTGTATTGTGTTTGTGTATGAAATGCGTAGATAGTTTGTCGCGTGAACCATTACGTGAGAGAAGTTATTCGTGTGATTGAGAGAGATTAAAATGTGGGCTCTAATGATAACATCAGGTACATTCTGCAACATATGTTGCATCCAGGAACAATCTTTTACCTTGTTATTAGACATCAGTGATAAGAGGTTCGTATTGTGTTTGTATATTAAATGCGTAGATAGTTTGTCGCGTGGACCATTATGTGAGATAAGTTATTCGTGTGATTGAGAGAGATTAAAGTGTGGGCTCTAATGATAACATCAGGTACATTCTGCAACATATGTTGCATCCAGGAACAATCTTTCACCTTGTTATAAGACATCAGTGATCCAGTAAACACCGAGTGCTTTCCGTGAGCTAAATGTGACAACTCTTAACTTTTCCTCGCAGGTATCGTCGAGTAGTTTTAAAAATGAAACTGATAAGTCAAATGGGTCACCAATCGATTACCAAAGAGCTCTCAAGAGTGCTCACAGAGTGCTACCAGAATTGTTTCAGGTAAATGACTCAGAGTGCTCAGAAAGTGTTCCTCGAGTTGTATCAGGTGATTGACTAGAGTGCTCACAAAGAGCTATCACGAGTTGTACCAGAATGCTTCTTAGAGTGCACACATCCACGCGTCTGTAACGCGCTCTAGGAGCAAATAAGCAAACGAAACACTATAAATTTAGATTCGAATAATCATTAAAATATAATATAAATTACTAAATCTTACTATTTATTTCCTATTCCTACATCGATCGATAACCTGTAACTGGATATACAACATATTTTAAATTGACACAATTATAAAGTTCAAGTTTTTCATGTTGATTCGAACCGATCCGACTGGAACCCTGCATCTGAAAGCCAACACCTAGACCGTAGCGCCACAGAAGACGCTGAAGTTTTTCGAGAATAACCACCTATATAGGATACAACAGCAAATCCATGCAACTATCGTAGACGACGACGGACGTGAGAAACTAGGGCGCTTCAACCGGTTAGGTCATATTGCGCCGCGTGTGAATGAAAGTAAATTAGAAGAGTTAATGCAGGTATGTTTGATGATAAGATTGTTTTGTAAGTGTATAAATAACAAATAAATTGAAGATGAAGAAAGTAATAGCAAATAAAAGTTATGTATGTAAATGAAAATAAAGAAAAGAAAGAAATGTGTATGAAGTTAATTAAAGTTTGTTAAATAGATTACTTTGGATGAGAAATTTGAAAAGTTTGTCGCCGTTATCATATGAGAGAAGTTCTTCATATGATTGGGAGAGATCAAATTGCATGCGCAAGGCATCATATTTGGTACATTCTGCTAGCCTATGATGTACGGTTAACGGTACCTCACAAATGTCACATATGGGAATAACCTTTTCTCTGGTTAAGAGATATCCGTGTGTTAGGCGTGTGTGCCCTATACGAAGTCTAGACAATACACCTCTTCTTTACGTGAGAGTCGAGACGTAGGTGGACGAATTTTGTTAGTCAATGTGGGCATCACACTACGCAATTTGTTATTTGCAACACATCCCAAGATGCTTGTCGCAAATTCAACAATCTTTGCTTGAATCCACTCTTGACATCTGGCATTGTGCACTGCTCTGTGGTCTACCTTTATTAAACGTGTATTATTATTGTTTTTAATAGTATTGTTCAGTACTTGATAATAATATGAAATATTTTATTTTTAGTTACTCAATGTATATATATGAAAGCAGCAATTAATACTTAATTCTTAATAAAAACCAAGACTCGGGAGGATAAAGCTAAAAACACAAACACACGAACATTAACCACAGTCAGAAATAAAAACACTACCAAAATATATATACTAATACTAATACATATTAATGACACCATTACAATACACATTAATACCTTGATGTATGAGCAAAACTCTGCAGTGTCAGAATGCAAGTGTTCTTTCTCACACGCTATTGTTTCGAGCTAGAAGGACCTGAAGTTTCAGGTGGCATGTTAATTAAATGCGCCACAATTAATTCTTCAGACTTCAGACAACGTACATAGGTTCTAAGCCTAGGGGAAGGCATACGGCCGCTAACTCTACATGTCGAATACAAGCTTCTGTTCATGTAAACATTTAGAGCTTTAACAAAAACAAATAATAAAACGTAGACGTTTTAAAGTGTGTGTTATACCTAACTTTTAATCGTCTGTTCTATAAGATCAAGTCGTCATTACATTTCACTCAAAATCGTGGACGTCGCCATGTTCAAAACGGCCGCGGCAGGAACAAAATATACGATGATATATTATTTCGTTTTGAGATAGAACATTGTTGCATTCTGATTCAGTTGCAATCTTCAACAGACGCTTTAAAGATAGAACACATGCATTTCGCACTACAACTAAACAGTGGAGATAGAACACTTGCATTCTGACACTGCGAGCATGTTGTCTCTATAATATAATAAGCTGTCTGTTGCGATGTTTGATGTGAGATTTTTACTCGTTTTATGAGTAGACGATATTGACGAGAGGCAATCTTTCGTGATTGAAAACCTACTTTATAAAGTTTACATTGCAATGAATTTGTCCCTAAAATTGTGTTCTTGGGGAGAAAATATAATTAAGTTACATTTGGGCAACATTGGTTTTAGGATTTAAAAGGAGGATTTCGGAATTTTATTGACTTTGCGCACTTGTTTTTATAATATTCGACATAATTAATAATTTTTTTGTAAAGATTTTGCTCCTCTATTCTCTCTCTCTCTGCTCGCGGAAATTTATCGAGGATAATATTAATCCATTATGAGTAGTGTCAGTTATCTCTTACTAATTTAGAGTATTTTACTTTCAGAATTATGATTCATTTAGTGCAATTCCAATCAGGCATCATCAAACCGGTTCGAACCTAAAACCAAAAAATAGTAAACTATTTTTCCTAAACCGATAATGAAGACATTTGCGTTAACATCCTTAATAATTTGTTAACAGTAAATATGAAGTTGGATATACAATATATGGATGATGCAGTATAAATATCATCACAAAGGTACATATCAAATCCTACTCAAACCCCACACAATGTGAGCGAATAACAAAAAAAAAAAAATCAAATGCTGCTCACAAACAGCTTTTAAAGTCATCTCAGATGTGTGGACTTTTGACGCAAATAAAAAGTGTTATCAAAGTGACAGTTCAGGTACTTCTCTGAGTTTATTAAATTCAGCTTAAAGTAAGGTATCCGAGTTGTGTTGGGGAGGTAACAATGTGACAAATAATTGCTCACAAATAACAACCATTGTGTTGGATAAATATCATAACAAAGGTACTTATTAAATCCGACTCAAACCTCACACAAATGTGAGTGAATTCCATCAAAATAAACAAATACAAATTCTGCTCACAAAACAGCTCTTAAATTCATCACAGACGTGAGGACTTTTGATGTAGATAAAATGTAGTAGCAAAGTGACAGTTCTGATAATACTCTGAGAGCAGATAAACATTTGCTCATATTGGGTTAACTCTGTGTGCTAATAGAGAGGTCTCCTCTCAAAAGTGTTGCATTTTTGCATGGAATATTTAATTCAGTCACATTCATCTCACATTTTGCTCACAATGTGTGGGGACTGTCTTTGTGAGCTAAGTGACGAAAATAAACACCTTCCTGAGTGGTGTTGTGTTACTGGGTAGAAGCCGGATCTCGCCCCCCTCTCGTGGGTCGTCGTAGGTGGCGCTTTTGCGTGGAGAGAGGGTGCAACCTGCAGGTGTTGAGGAGTCAAGTCGGACCAGGGCGGACTGATTAGAGGGGTTTCTTATTGTTAATCTAAATAAACAACACGATTACCTATCTGTGAGAAGATTTCCTGCATTGAGAAGTCGTCCTGTGCACTTAACGCAAACGCACATATATGCATGTTTGATGTAAATATACATCTCCAATATGGCCGCCGGGTAGCACCTCCTACATGGCCGCTCCATATGAAATAACATTAGTCAGGCCCATGATGGCCTAAGAATAGGTCCAATTATCTATTAAAAAATCGCCATTTTACGCTTTTTTCGTTTAAAAAAAATTACGCTCATCCATCAACGCGGCGGGACTAGCGTTTTCCTAGTAATTATGATGGATGTTCAAGAGCAATCACGTAAACCTACCAGATTTAAAAAATTATAACTACAATTTGTAGCTATTTATAAACAAATATTTAAGAGACCTTAAAAAAACCTGCTTAGTTCTGAGAACAGATTTTTAGTGTAATTAAATAACCAGTTTTGTTTCAACATCTGGTGAATGGTAAAATCTCGACATTATCAGGAACTAGAGCGCGTCAACCGGTTACGATATTGTGCACCGCCTTACACATTCGAAGTTTTTATTAATAGTATATTTTTAATTAGTATTTGGTATAAAATAAATAAAGAATAAAATGTATTAAGAGTCAACCCACTCAGTTATATAACTGATTTTCAGTGGGGCAAAGCAAAACAAACTTACACCCTTTATCACGTATTGCGGGTTTGATATTTGCTGCTTTGAAAAAAGTTTGTCGTTACTTTAAATAAAGCTGTCTCGTATAATAAAGCATTATCCTATGTTAAGACGACATGAGAAACCAGGGCGCATCAACTGGTCACGTCATACTGCGCAGGATGATATATTTTATCTTGAGTTTATGATGTGTTTGATAATTATATTGTTTTCTTAGTTTATAAAGGAAATGAGAGAGCGCGTATTAAAAAATTTACTATTTCACAATTACTCTTGTTCTAAAATAGAATAATTGACCTTTGAAGTATTGTTCGTTTACAATGTTTTATTAAAAGGGATCTTGGAATTTGTGTCGCAATTACTTCAGGTACTGAGCAGCAAGACAGAGAAAAGCCCACGGGGAAAACTGCAGCTTCTGATTCTAGGATAAATGTTTCTTACGTGGAACTTAGTGGAACAAAAAGCTATCGATAGTAATTGTCAAAGAGTAAGAATAGGATGTAGAATCCCCAAAGTAGGAATATGAAGGTTTGCAACTACAGACTGAGCTTCAAACTTGAATAAGAACATATCATATCATCCATCATTTGATAAAAGTTCTTCATATGATTGAGAGAGATCAAATTGCGTGCGCAAGGCATCATATTTGGTAAATACTTCTTCCATAATATGATAAACGGTTAAAGGTAAATCACATGTGTGACGATGTCATTTGTTATGAATTAACTCAATATCAAGATGTTAATTCGTATTGGCCACAGCCTTGATGTCAAACAATAACAATCAACTTCCAGGTACACACTTAGCGGTTAGACATCTTCCATTGTTTGTTTATCTTTTACGACGTGTCAAAATGAAAAATAACTGCTAGACGAGACATTTAGACGATCCGTATCCATCTGGGCCCGGGGTAAGATTTGGCCCAGTGCATCCTCTGCCGATCATACAAGGCGAGATAAGAGGCCATCTCGTAAACATCAGCTGGTTAGTTCTAGTTTATTGGGATAGAGGGCGCGTCAACCGTTAGTTCATAATGCGCCACTCTATAGCTTAGAGCAGTGGTTCCCAAACTGTGGTACGCGTACCCCCAGGGGAACGTGGGGAGTTTCCAGGGGGTACGCGAAAGAGTCCATCATAACCAAACATTATTTGCTCTGTCTAATCAAAGTTGGTGACATAGATAAACCGAAACCACTGTGTGTTATTTGCTCAGATATTTCTTCCAATAACCGTGTGAACCATCCCTTCTTCGCCGCGATTTAGAAACCAAGCACGTACAATACAAATACAAGCCTGTACAGTTTCTACAACGGAGGCTACGTGAATTTCAAGGTAGTGTGATAAGAATGCAATCGGTAACATTAGTGACAGTCAAAATGCACTTGAAGCAAACCGACATTGTTGGAAATGAGTAATGATAATATCATTAAAAAGGGAAATATCTGAGATGATATTAATAATTATTTAATGGTAAAACAAATTACTTAGAATAAATTGGTCGACGTTGTCATATTATTTGGAACATTCAGAATGTGACGTTGCATCGATGGCGGCTGCCCAGTGTTAGAACTTGAGGCACGAGTTTCGGAAACAAAAAAATATGTACGATATGAGGTCCACCACAGCAACTAATTCACAAACATTTAACGGCGTCGTAAGACACTAGGGCGCTTTAACCGGTAAGGTCATATTGCGCCGTCTGTGGTGAATATATTTTTTAAAATTGTTTTGCAAGCAGATAAAATAAAATTAATGAACGCACGATTATAATAATAGCAGTCCTAAAATGGATATAATTGTATTGGTACATAAGTGATTTTGGATGTTATATTAACTTTGCTTAACAACGGATATCCAGTGACAAATGTTGGCAAGTTTGTCGCCCTTCTATGACAAAAGTTCTTGATGTGATTGTGAGAGGTTAAATAGCATGCGCAAAGCACCACGTGTGTCGCATCTAGCAGCAACCTCTAGACAGAACTTCTTCGTTTGTAACCAAGACTGATATTAAATCATCTTCCCGAATAACAAAATGAAATGTCATTTAGTCCAGAGAAATGAAACACGACTTGTAACGTGCGAAATGCGACCAAGTCAGACAAAGATGGCGTTGGATGTTGTCTCATCAACAATGCATTATCCACCGCCTGTTAAATGCTGAACATTATTTTTTACGCGGCTGCGCCGAATAACGCGTTTGTGGTTCGCCGCATAAGAAAATAGTGCGCAATTATTTTAAGTAACTTATCATTTAATATGACACCTATATAGTTGGTATATAAAGTCCCTGCTGGTCAGAACAAGCCTCCGTAGGGGGAGGGAGAAGGAAAGGGGGGAACTCACGCCGTGGTTGTCATCGTCTTTGTCATCGTTTGTGTTGTCATGTCGTCGTCTTCTTTAGTTGAGTTTATTTGGATTTAGGGCGCGTCAACCGTTCGGTCATAATGCTCCACTCTATCTTATTTTCTAGGGGATATGGGGAGGAGGGGTTCATGCTGGTCAGAACCAGCCACGGGACACAGACATGGTCACTCAAGAATGTTTTGTTCAGCGAGCTACACCCGAGAACGGAGGCTATCACGAAACCACCTCTGAGCGGCTCAGCAGCCAAATCAACGCAGAAGTGGGACCTGTACGATGCTATGTCTTTGTGGATAAACATAGCATACAAAGAAGGTGAATAGGTAGTCCTAGGACCAAGGAATTATATATAATTATTTCACTACATTCGCATATAAAATGGTTTAAAGTCCTACCCGGCACCTCCACCAAACCAATGGTGGAGGTGCCGGGTCTCGGCGAGTATAAAGAGGATTGCGCGAACGCTACGCACTGCACAATGGTTTCAATATTAGTCTACCAATACTTACTTCGCAAATATATTTTAAAAGTTCTGCTTTAACATTTGAGTGAGCATGCAAGCAAGAAATGGATAAACTGTCAGCTCCCGCACTAAAAAAAATGTCCAACATTTGCAAACAAATACAAACCAAATGGAGTAAACCAATCCAAACCATTTAGTAAACATTTAGTAAACATTTGCCTACATTTGTTTCATAGAACGCACTTGGGGTAAGCAAATGTTTACTTGAGCATCAACCAGCCACAAACATTCATAAACCATTCCAAACCAATTGGTCACATTTAGAAACTTTTTCCTACCAAATCAAACATTCACAAACCAGATTAGCCAACCATTTGTCACCAAAAGCAAACATTGTGGAAACATTTACAAACATTTCTGAACAAAAGAAAACCATTTCTTAAACAAAATCAAACATTTGAAAATTTAAAACAAACCAATCCAAACCAATTTGCACCAAAAAAAATTGCGACCAGCGCTACCTGGTAGCTAAATATGTAAACGAAAAACTAAAATAATAATTACTTTAATTATTGATATTACGGTTAATTACTGGTATTTTTCTTTATTTCTTACACCAGTCGATTGCCTGTAGGTGGTTATACAACATGTATTAATTGCAAGTAATTATAAAGTTTCAAATTTGATGTCTCGAACTCGATCCAGCAAGGCGACTCTCCATCTGTAAGCCGAGCCTCTAACCGTTGCGCCACGAACGAAGCTTGAAAGTAGAGGGAAAAACCACCTATACAAACACCAACCAACACCAACCAACCAACAGAAAATCGACTTGACTAAATTGTAGTTATTGTGCACTTGCTCTGTGGGCTATCTGTATCGCGTTTCAACTACTTTGGATGTGTTTGAATAGTGTTCATTGTATTAAAGTAATTGTGTTTATAGTATATTTTTAATGTGAATGCAGTAAATAATAATACTCTGTGGCAGTTCTGTTTTTAAGTGCATGTTCGAAATTTTGATCTTGCTGTTGATATAGACCGAGGCGAGTGCATCTGCACTAATAAAGTATGTGCTTTCCGATGCGATACTGGATGATACGTACATAAGATAACGGTACTAATTCTATTAATATACGCAACCAAACTGAAATGACTTCATTAGAGATCTTCATATCTTTTTTTCTTAGTTGGTAAAAAGCAAAACTACAGTTGCCATTTTCAATTAAACTGAATTATTACAACTAAGGGGCGCCGACTCCGTGGGTGCTCAGGGGCTGAAGCACCCTCGGATTGCTTGGCAATAAAAAAATTGACAAATAAGCACTGATATCACATTGCTTTTCATTGAACAAGCAAAAAAATAAACTGCATTTATTCATGAATTCATAATTATGAATGACCATATTTATAACATGGGAGGCAAATAATATATTTTTGTTTAAGTCAATAAGATCTTGTTTTAAATGGTTGGTACACTTGCAGGAGAGACTTTAACCCACAATATCACTTGCGGCGCAATATTACCTAACTCTAACCGGTTGAAGTGCCCTATTTTTTCACGTAGTCGTCGTCTTTGAAGGCGGTCACCCTTGCCACTTGCGGAGAAATATGCACCCAACAAGTTCTGACTTTTTTTTAAAAAAAGCTTTTAATGTTATACTTCACTACCAAAGACAATAAAATAAAAATTATTGTTTTGTATTTTTGTATTTTTTTTTTTGTAAATTATTTTGTAGAAGCATTACAGTGATAACCTCAAACTTGCAATCTAATATTGTATTTATTTATTTAATGTTTTATTAAGTTATGATGACAGGTTGTTGTTTGTTCAATTTGGTTTGCAAAGGTAGGCACTAAACAGTGAAGATTTAATTTTTAATAGTCACCAATTACTACCAAAACAAACCAACACAAACCAACACTGTACTGAAACTTTGGTTTGAGTTCTTTTGGTTTGCTTTGGTAAGATAATATGACTAAAAGGTTATGTCCATGTCTTCCAATTTTGGTGATGTGATTTCGTTGGTGATGTTCGGTTTGCAATGGTTCACTCTTGGTGATGTAAAACAGCCTTGGTTTACAAGTTATGACTACTTTGTGACTAGACTGTTTGCAATATTTTTAGTACGGGATGTTAGATAATTATTACTTGTGGTATAAACAATTTACTTCAAATAACTTTTTTTATTATGTCGACGTTGTCATATGATAGTACGCAAGACATCGTAATAATATTATTATTTGGTACATTCAGAACGTGACGTTGCATAATGTCGGCTACCAGTGTTAGAATACGAGGCACGAGTTGGGAACAACAAATAGTTGAAGGCACTTGAAGAGTTCCTGATGCACGGTCAGACGTACATCACACGTGTCACGTGATCCATGAGATCCACAGATAAGCTCAAGATGTCGTGAGAAACTAGGGTGCTTCAACCGGTATGGTCATATAGCACCACCTGGGTTAATATATTGTTTTACATTGTTTTACAAGATCAAATAAAATGAATGAACAAGATAATAATAAAAACAGACTTTAAATGGATATAATTTTAATTGACAAATTGAAAATTTTGAATGCGAATTAAACTTGGGTAAACAACGGACATCAAATGAGAAATGCAAGCAAGTTTGTCGCCATTCTATAATTAAAGTTCTTCATACGATTGTGAGAGGTCAAATAGCATGCGCAAAGCACCACGTGTGTCGCATCTAGCAGCAACCTCTTCTCTTGTTAGGAGATATCCGTGAGTCAGACGTGTGTGGACAATTCGAATGTCACGTTCCATTTCACACAGCAGATTCAGAACGTGCGCTTTACACTGGGCTTACAGATATTATCGTCCTGGAACTTGAGTCTTCATAGAGAACTGATTGATTAGGTCTTCAGAGATTATCTCAACGCAGAATGAACCACAATCGACTCGAAGAGCTCATGTGTAAAGTCTATGAAGCAGTGAAATACAAAGAAAAATGTAATTCCCTTAAAGATGAAGTGAAAATCTAGGGCGCTTCAACCGGATAGGTCATGTTAAGCCGTCTGTGACATTAAAAGTTAATTAAATGATTTCATGGTTGTTAAATGGGCGTATTGTTTTCATAGTTTATAAAAGTACAGAAAATTATACAGATGAAAGTGATGACTAGAGACAAAATATATATGTGGGATGAATGGTGAAGGTTGTTTGATGTGAATTAAGCCTAAATTTGGTTGAACAAATTACTTCGGA
The DNA here is from genome assembly GCA_024449915.1 of Sweltsa coloradensis. Taxonomy (NCBI): domain Eukaryota; kingdom Metazoa; phylum Arthropoda; class Insecta; order Plecoptera; family Chloroperlidae; genus Sweltsa; species Sweltsa coloradensis. Next base: position 44,117 of record JAMZAV010003251.1, on the reverse strand, counting down.
TAATTTTTTTTGTAAATTTGTCACTACGATTTCTTCATATGATCGGTTCGTTTATTTGGATTGACGCGTCCACCGTTAGTTGATAATGTGCCACAGAAGCCTAGAGGACATGGAGAAGGAAATCCCATGCTGGTCAGAACCAAGAACGGGTTGTGGGAGGTAGGAAGGGGTGGGGGTTCTCACATCGTGGTACTTTATTCCTGAAATGTAATATGTTGGTCGCTGTGGTCGTAAGAAAACAGTTTCTCATATGGTTGACTAAGCTGGAGTTGGAGTCGCAAGACATAACGTCACATATTGTGTCACACCTAGGGCAATCTTGTCCCTGCTAAAGAGGTAAGCGTGGGTAAGATGTTGGTGTTTGGGTTTTGAAATCCCTGGAGTTGCTAGATAAAAGTACAACACTGTTAAACATAAGTATGGTTTGCTGAATAGGCCTATTGTCGGCAGATGATAAAACCAACCAGCCAAGGGCCTATGTCTAGACGACTTCACCGATGACAAAAACAATGGTGGTTTACTAATCACTAAGAAATCACGCCCAACAAACCACATCCAAACATAGACAGAACTTCTTCGTTTGTAACCAACACTAATATTGATTAAATCTTCTTCTAGAATTACAAAATGAAATGTAATTTAGTCCAGAGAAATGAAACAGACTGGGAAAGTGCGAAATGCGACCAAGGACCTATCCGAATAGTGTTCAAGGGTCGTTCTTGGTCTCATTACTTGGTCTTGTTCTAATTCTTGGTCTGATTCCTGGTCTTGTTACTAGATTGCTTCATGCATTTCGACTGTCGAGTAATCGATATTTAATCTTTGATGTTATTTTCGACTGTCGAGAGATCGATTATTGAATCGGTTGTGATTAAATTCGACAGGTGATAGACTCGGACCTATGCATGATGATCGATTATTTCATAAAACAAACGCCATAGTTACAAACATCGCGAGTTGAACCAATTTTTCAAATGGATTATGTCATCATGTCAATTAGAAAACCTTGTTGTTTGTTTTTGTGTAATATTAGAAATTGTGTTTTAAAAGCATATAAGAATGAGTGGCTATGATAGGAAAAAGCCTCGTAGGCTATATTCTTGCTAAAACTGGTTGAGGAAAGTGAGGGGGGTATAACTGGAACGGAGAAACTGATACAGTCGAGGAAAGGCAAAGGTGGATTGCCTGGTCATATCTACGACGGCGCCAGCTTTGCCCAATTGTAATAGCCTATTGAAGGCCTGGTTCTTAAATAACAGGGCTAAGATATTTGTATTTTGTCTATAAGCAGCCTCACCAGTTACAGTAGAAGGAATGATTAAAGTTGGGGGGGTACCATATTTTGTTAAATGAGTTTATGACCAGGCCTAGCTAAGCATGGAGTTCCTCTCTGACTTTTAACTTTTATATCTTTTTTTTAGTAGATTTGAAACAGCGTTAATTACTGTTTTTATGGATTGTAGGACCCCTTGTGGCAGCTTTAATAACCGAGATTTTAACACTACTCGACGAATCTTCGGGTCAACGCCAGACTCGTTACATTTTGTTTTACCAAAAGATGAAGGCGAACAAGACTAAAACCCATGGTTGCGGCTATCGAATTTGAGGTTAGCAAGCTGAAGACTATGTTTTAATACCATTAATTTGCGACTGGCTATTTAAAACTTAGGGCTACCGTATGCAGGCCACTTCAATGCGTCGGATGGAACCTTGTAAGTTGTAGGTCTCAAGCAGTGCGGTGGGATATATCTTTCAATGTATTACGTACAGCTGTTTTAAGGTCATCTACGCTAATTGTTACATAGCCTGCAGCGAAAGCAAATACTTAGCCTTAAGTTCAGTAGGCCTATATGGCTAAACAAAATGACGGAGGCCCTACTTAAGCTACGGTAATAATTTAGCCACAGGCGATTATTATTGGTTTGTACTTGTATACATGTGACTATTTTAATTGAACAATACACCTAATTCTAGGCAATGGTATTCCTATACGGGCTGGCCACAGGCGTATGTTCTCGCGTTGCGCGCATTGCTTTTCACTGGCCACGTCCACCACGCACCTGAATGCACCAACATTTAGATCATTTAGTTAACTTAGTCAGGATATAATACGCCTCACACACGATGAGTTGCACGACATCGGATTGGGTTGAAACATCTTTCTGGTAGTCCAGTAGTTCTGCTGTGTTGCAGGCGCAATTGACGGTGGCCAAGTGAGGAGAAACGTGCCTATAGCACTGCAAGACCAGTACAGGCAACCGCAACTTTATCTACTCGTGAAATCTACAAGGTTGTAGTTGCCACCGGCGGGCTCTTTATCGACATAATGCCAGGTTTCCTGGGTCCGTGCGCGACATGCGGGTACGCGCCACAGTCACTTGTGGCGCAGTGGCACCTATCCTCCAAGGTAATTTTATTCTAGGGCGGAGCAAACCCGTCTGCACCCCCATATGTATTGTTCACTCCATTTCGGGGAGACATTAACTCCGATCAGAGCAAATCCCACCATTACCACAGCAGAGGCCGTTGCATTGTGGAAAAGGACATTCGAATGATGCAAGTGAGGTGGCGGGCGATTTATACAAAAGCGTTGGACGGTTAACACTGAGGACCGGATTAAAGCATCACAGCATATTGACGACGTGAGAAAACTAGGCGCTTCAACCGTTGGGTCATATTGTGCGCCGCCTGTGATATTTTAAAGTTAAAATGAGTTTTATGCCGTGTTTCATGATTATATTTTTATAAAGTTTAAAAATAAATGATTAATGAGAGTTGATATCAATAGCTAACACGATTTTTATTTTTGAACTTTTAATGTCTCGCTACCGTTGATGACATTTTATTATAATCGGGTTGTTTTGCTAGCGGTGTACCGAGTGTAGCTATTAACGTTTTAGTGGGGACTGTTACCAACAGACAGAAGGTTAAGCAATGGGTTCCTCACTATCTCTAGAACTAGTTTTTAATGAAGATGTGATTTCTAAGATTCTAACAGAAAATTATTGGATTATTGGACTTTTTTAATCCCCCCCCGGCCCCCCCCCCCGCTGATGTTTTTGCGAGGTGGACACTTTTTCTCTTGAATACGATCAGCAGCAGCCATGCTCTGAGGCCAATTCTACCCAAGAGGGGGTAGGACCCACTGTTGATTTGCCTGTCGGGTTGCTATATCAGTCGTAAGGGCCAACGAGCTTTAAAAAAGTTGATGTTGAACTAATGGAGCGTCAACCGTTAGGTCATAATGAGTAACTCTAGCTGGGGAATATGGGGCGGATAGGGCCATCCGAACTAAGTTCATGCTGTGTTAGATGATTATTTTTTTTTTCATAATATCGACTTAATATTTCATTATATTATTAATAAACAATCGAGACCGACGTGAGAAGAGAAAACAGTCGGGCGCTTTCAAACTAGGTGGAATCCTTATTGCGCCGCCCCTGTCATATTGTAAGTCAATTAATGAGAATTTGCATGGATTATTTGTAATTATTTTCTAATTTTATTTATTGGTTCAATTAGATATTTGGATTAAGGCCGCCGTCAAACCTTTCAGTCATATCGCTTCGGTATTTTGTATGCGTTGGACGTTTGACGGGGTCAAAAATGATTTAAAATTATTATAAACATCATGTTATACGCAGTTCTAGTGTTGTGTGTTGGCAAGAGTCGGGAAGTCTCATGAGAAACCGATATTGACAATCTAGTATATTGAACAAAAATTCATTCATTTAAATCTTTGCTACAGAAAGTTCAAGTCATTTGCAATTCATTTTTGGACTTCTATTGTGCAGGACAAGGTTCACGTTGTCTCTGCGCATCGTTTGAATGAAATTCAAAAGGCATGCTCTAAATTAAATATTATTAATTGATTTTCCCCACTTTGTCACAGAAGACTAAGCCAACCCTGCCAGTTCGCCAACACCATCAACGAGCGAACAATGACCAGATAGAGGATCGGCATTTCATTTTTAAGTAGGGAAACGACGATCAATCAGACTGGAACACGATTTCACCCGCGGGATAGCGCAGAATCAACAAGGCTGATTCGACCAACATAAGAAACTTATGGCCTTGATGATAGTGAAGGAAGATAAAACTTGCGTGAGAAAACTGGGCGCTCGCTACAGCCGGGAGGTCATATGGCACGCCTGTGATATTGTAAGTTATGAAATGAGTTTATGTGTGTTTCATGATTAATTGGTTTACAAAAGTTTATAAAAGATAAGGATCTCTATACCCAGTCTTCATTGAAACTTGATATCCGTGTTGGTTTGAGTTCTCGTAATGAACTTGACTGATGATTTTATGTTGTCTATTTCTCAATAATACAGTAAACTGTTTTAAGCAAAACAAATTAAATGGCCAAGATTTTTTTTTGTGTATGATTTTGAGTAATCAAATGTACTGTGTTTACCCCCACGAAATATGGTTGGATTGGTGCTCGTCAACCGGCAAAGATCTTACTTACATCCAATGCCCAAAAACCGGAGGGAGAAAGAATAGAAAAAGCTTGGCTCAAGTTCTATATATCACAGCATTACAGCCGAAGACTCGTTGAGGGAAAACTTGGCGGCGTTTGTTAACAATTTTTGTTTTTTGTAGGGACTAGTCTTCAGAGATCATGCCTCACACGCAGAATTAACCACAATCGATTTGGGGAGCTCCTGTGTAAAGTCTATGAAGCAGTGAAATACCATGGAAATTAACGAAGATGACGTGAGAATCTAGGCGCTTCAACCGGTAAGGTTCATGTTGCGTCAGTCTTTAATATTACAAGTTAATTAAATGATTTACTCGGTGTGTTGTGATGGCCGTATTATTTTCATAGTTTATTAAAACAACAGATAATAATACAGATAGAAAGTGAACGACAAAAGAAATAATATCTATTGGTATAAATGATGAATCTTGTTTGATGTGTGAAATAAATGTTGTTTAACAAATTACTTTGGATGAGAAATTTAGTAAGTTTGTCACTGCGACTTCTCATAATGATCCCGGTTTTTCGTTTTATTTGGATAAGGCGCGTCCACCGCAGGTGTTAATTCGCCCACAGGAAGCCTTCAGGACATGGGGAAGAAAATCCCATGCTAGTCAGAACCAGCCACGGGTAGGAGGAGGAAGGGGGGTTTCTCACGTCGCAGTCGTCATCGTCTTTGTCATCGTTCATTGTGTTATTGTCATCGTCGCAGGGGGGCCGTCAAGGGAAAGGGGCAAGGTCCCCGACGACGATTGCCAGAGCTCGCCACTAGTTTCGGGGAGTAAAATATCCGCTTTTTCAAGCTGAGATTGCAAAGTGGACTTTTTCTCTTTGAATCGCCTTTTACGATTAGCAGAGAAAATGCTCCTGAGCCAATTTTACCCCGGGCTAGGACAGGCGTGCGTAGACAGAACTTCTTTGTTTGTAACCAACACTAATATTGATTAAATCTCATCCGTTCACGAATACAAAATGGAAATGGAAAGTCCAGATTAAAAAATCGACGTGGAAGGTGCGAAAATGCGACCAAGACAGACAAAGATGGCGTTCAATGTTTCTCATCAAGAAGCATTATTCCACCGCCCTGTTAGATACTGAACATTAGTTTCCTACACGGTTGCGGCACGAATAACGCGTTTGTGGTGCAGCCGCAGATGAAAATTGTTGTGCAATTGTGTTATTTAATTTTTTTATTTATTTATGGTTTGTAGCACATGATGGTTATAGGTTGCTAAAAGAGGGCATAGCACCATTCACAATTTAGTGTCTAAGCAACCCTAATCAATAATTATACTAATACATTGCAATTACATTAATTAAAATACATTTATGACAATAATAGAAAACAATGTGGTGACGACATGTTAAAAAGTCGAGGTGATGAAATTATGACAAACATGAATGGTATTTGAATATAGAATAGAATTATCAGGATACACCAGAAAATAAGTTTTTTTAGTGTGCAGATTTGAAAAATGGCCTCCGATGTTTGTAGTTCACGGGATGTTCCCATTCCTGGCCAAATCATGTCCTATTTTATTGTTGACAACTCGATAGTAATATCCTTGTTGATTAGGACGAAGTTCTGCCTGGGCGAGGTTCATGGTGACACCACGTCCGTACTCTCGTCCACGATACAGATTTGAATCCTGTGAAATGGGTGAGGTCAGTTTACCATGAAGCATTCCCCAAAGAATTGAATATCGTGGTCGTTTTTCTATACTCTTTCTAAAGTTGGGATTTTTTCAAAGTTTTTATTCTTGCTGTGGCACTTGATTTGGTGACTTGACATTTTTGCCAATTAATTAGTAGCTTACTCTGCACACGCTTTCAATTTGATTTTGTGTGAGTTTCTGAAGTGGATTCCAAGCAGGACAAGCATACGTTAGTTGTGGTTTAAAGTGCAAGATACACTGTTCCTATTTACATTGACTGTGCATTGCCAGGTTTCGAGCAAATAAAATGATAACGTCGAACGCCTTTGCACAATGAAAATCTGTGTGTTTGTCCCACTTCAGAATCTTTGATATAATGATGCCGAGTAAATTACCTGATCTTTGATTCAAAATTATTGAACGTAATGAACCGTTAAATCTTAATGGGTTTCTTGATCTAGTGAAGCAAATTTTCTTTACACTCTTTTGTGGATTTAGTTCATTTCGTTTTCACGACACCAAGTATTACGTTGTTCAAATCGGATTGCAAAATATCAATATCATTTTTCGCAGAAAATCTTTCTGTCACAATGTAGCAATCATCCGCTACTGTAACCCATTATCATTTAATATGACACCTATATAGTGGTATTTAAAGTCCCGTTGCTGGTCCGAACATTTCCACCGTAAGGGGGAGAAGGAAGGGGAAAGGGGGTTCTCACGTTTTGTGGTTTGTCATCGTCTTTGTCATCGTTTGTGTTTGTCATGGTCGTGTCGTCTTCTTTAGTTGAGTTAAATTGTATTTAGGGTGCGTCAAAATGTTCGATCTATAATGCTCCACTCAATCTTATTTTTTAGGGTGTATATGGGGGGAGGAGGGGTTCTGCTGGTCAGAACCCAGCCACGCGGACACAGACATGGTTCACTCAAGAATGATTTGTTCAGCGAGCTACACCCGAGAACGGAGGCTATCACGAAACCACCTCTGAGCGGCTCAGCAGCCAAATCAACGCAGAAGTGGGACCTGTAGGCTGCTATGTCTTAATGGATAAACATAGCAATAGCATACAAAGAAGGTGAATAGGTAGCCTAGGACCAAGGAATTAAATTTTATTTCTTAACTACATTCGCATTTGTTGTTTTAAAGTCCTACCCGGCACCTCCACCAAACCAATGGTGGAGGTGCCGGGTCTCGGCGCGTATAAAGAGAATTGCGCGAACGCTACGCACTGCGCAATAGTGTCAATTTTTGTCTACCAATACCTTTTTGGCAAAATATTTTAAAAGTTCAGCTTTAACATTTGAGTGAGCATGCAAGCAATATATTATCGAACGATAAACTGCCAGCTCACATTACTTGAATCTTGTTCTAGCACAACATCAAACATGACACGGCAAAGTACATATTATGTGACCCTGAAAACCATGTCTGAATGGGTCTGAGTTTTACTTTAGACGACGTGAGTAACTAGGGGGCTTCAACCCTAGTTTCTCACGTCGTCTAAAGTAAAACTCAGACCCATTCAGACAGTTGGATTAAGGGCTCGTCAACCGTCAAGTCATAATGCGTTACTCTCTTCTAGGGGTTGTGGAGAGGAAAGCCCCTTACTGGTTGGAACCAGCCACGGGTAGGGTAGGGGGAGGAAAGAGGGGTTCTCACGTCAAGGTCGTCATCATCTTGTCATCGTTTGTGTTAGCAAAAGCAGCGTTGTATGTGCTGACGACGTGAGAAACTAGGGCGCTTCAACCGGTTAGGTCATATTGCGACGCCCGGGATGTAGTTGAGTTATTATATTTTAATTGTTTTCTAAGTATATCAATATGTTTAATTATTTTATTTTTTGGAGTGGGGGGGGGGAGAAGGGTGGAGAATAACGTGCCAACTGTATTTGAACTGGGAAATGTGATGGATAACAAACAGTCATGTAAAAGTTGACTGTATTTTATTTGATTACCAAAACACGTTAATAGCAAGAGAGGAATATTTAGACAAGAGCGTGGCGCCATTGATTGCAAACGAATGCTCTCGTTACCATGCGCAACTGATGAACACCACGGAATAAACAAGAGAACAAATAATGTAAACAAGGAGCCAGTGCCTACTGGATAACTAACACAGACCGGCTTACTGAATAATGTAGATTGTGATTCTAACGGGCCTAACCACATGGAATTTATCACATGTGTGTTATATTTGTACTGTTGAACTAAATGCACGACTACTTTAGTAGCTGAAGTGGAACCGACGTGCGTTTGGCTTTGCAGTTGAAGTGGAACCGACGTGAGAATCTAGGGCGCTTCAACCGGTTAGGTCATATTGCACCTCCGTCATGTTATAAGTTAATCAAATGAGTTTATGGATGTTATTGATGATTTAAATATTGTTTTCTTAGTTTATAAAAGATACGAAAAAATTATCCAAGGAAATTGAATGACGAGTAAATACACATAAATAAATACGAATACCGACTCCAATCTAGAAATGTTAAAGAAATCATTAAATTGAATTTAAAAATGGAATTCGATTTTGAAAACATTGGCCGTAATTTTTTTATATTTAAAATGCAATTACAATCGCAAAAATTGATTTGATTAAATTTTCGCCAAAAGATTTTACCTGTTTTGTTAGTAATTAACATTTCTAAAAATGCATTTCTATTCTAGAAGAGGCGACTCCGCCTGCTGCAATGGTACCGGAGATATGCATTGGATTAAATACATCCAGAAATCGAGGAAACCATGCTATACATAGGGCGCGGGCAATACACGTCCAGCGTTTAGTTTAGTTTAGTTTACTTAATTGGATTAAAAACGCGTCAACCGTTAGGTCATAATGCGCCACTCTAGCATATAGGGGACATGGGGGGAGGGCTTATGCTGGTCAGAACCATCCATGGGTAAGTCAAGAAATTGGGGATTCGCTACGTAGCAGTCGTCAATCATTTTTGTCATAGTTCGTGATGTCATGGTCGTCGGCAGAGCTCGCCTCTAGTTTCAGGGAGTACTCCCCTAATTGCTAGCTGATGTTTGCGAGATGACTTTATCTCTTTCCTCGCCATTTACGATTAGCAGAGCCACGATCTGGTCCACATTCTACCCCGGGTCCAGACGGGGGTACATGATTCAGGAATACGATCGGACATGTTAGCATGATTGATTCTAAGGCCAGTACGACTCTCATCTCACCTGTTATCTCATAATCATTACATATTTAAGATCATTTACACAAATCAACTTCATTATATTCAATCAAAATATTTATTTTTAATTTATATTATTATGCCACTTAATCTTATCTTATTGTTTATCTCTAATTTTATTTTAATTTAACATTGTATGCAGCACATAAGAGAATCTACGGCTACGTGAGAAACCTTGGTACATTCTGCTTACATATTATGTAAGGTTAAAAGAACATCATATGTGTCACATCTGGGAATAAAATTGAAATTGAAAACATATTTGGACATACCTTTATAAATATCTTGATAATAATCTTAAAGATCACATTGAAGCCAATATTTGTTTGTTAATCACTAGGACTTTTGTAGACCATATTAATAAATGTTATAAAATTGCATTTTTGATTACTGACAATTATGCCGTTATATTTTTATATTTATAATACGTTCATCGAAATAGCGTTGGCCCTCAAGAGGAATGAAGGCACAACGACGTCACTAAACACTCTTAAAAAACTTCAATTTAGCCATGCTCTGGTCCAAATCTATTCTACCCCGGGCACAAATACAAATGAATATCTTGTAGCAAATGATGACGTGAACACATCCTGAAGAGGGGCGTGTCACATGTGTCCCGGGCAGGTTTTAATGGAATTTCTTTTGTAAACAATTAGCTGAATTCCAAACAATATATTATTAGGGGACATTGGACACGGGTTTTAAAGTTTTTTTAAGTTAATAGTGATTCAGGACGAGTCAACCGTTAGTTCAAAATGGGACCCGTGATGTAAGGAGAAATACCCCATGCTGGTTAGAACCAGTCACGGGTAGGGGGAGAAAATGTGAGGGGGGATTCTCACGCAGTAGTCGTCGTCGTCGTCGTCGTCGTCGTCAAGGAAGTCGTCAAGGGGATGGGGAGGATTCCCCGACAACTACTGCCACAGATCGTTTCTCGTGTCAGTAAAAACTGATTTATAGAGGAGGACAAAAAAATTAATCTACTAACATAGATGAAGATAAAGCAATTAACAAACAGTTAAATAAATATTTGTCATACTAATTATTCAACAATGAAATAAAACACAATAATGTTGGTAACAAATTCGAAAAGGATATAAAATACAATTTATTAATGAACCAAATAAAAAAAAGGGAAAAGAGAGATATCCGTGTGTTAGACGTGTGCGGCATATTTGAATTATGGACAATACCACCTCTTCTCTACGTGAGAGTCGAGACGTACGAGGACGATATTTTTAGTCAGAGTGCGCTTCACATTATGCATTTTTTTAAATTAAGGACGCGTCAACCGTTAGGTTAATATGCTCCACTCTAGCCTAGGAGATATAAGTAGAAGGCCCCCATGCTGGTCAGAACCAGCCACGGGTAAGGGTTAGGGAGGGGGGTTTTTCACGTCGCGGTCGTCTTAGTCTTTGTCATCCTTCGTTGTGTCATTGTCGTCGTCGTCGGGGAGGTCGTCAAAGGAAGGGGAAGTGTTCCCGACGACGATTGCGAGAGCTCGCCTCTAGTTTCGAGGAGCAATATACTCCCCTTATTACTAGCCGATGTTTGCGAAGTGGACTTTATCTCTTGAATCGTCTTGTACGATTAGCAGAGCCATGCTCGGGACCGATTCTACCCCGGGCCTAGACAAGAACGGGAACTAGATTGAAATCAACGTCGCGGCGCTGGGAAGCTTCCTTAGCAGCCCGACCAGCGTGTTCATTTCCCTCTATGCCCACGTGTCCAGGTATCCAGCAAAACTCTATGATAGAACCAATTAAATTTAGTTTTTATAGATAGAATTGGATATCCTGTACCAAATAATGACTTTCATACATGAGTTTCATAGCGGAAAAAGTTCTTACTACGACGTGAAAAACAAGGGTGCTTTAACCGGTTAGATCATATTGCGCCGCCTGTGATATTGTAAGTTAATGAAATAAGTTTATGATGTATTTTATGAATACATTGTTTTCTAAGTTTCTAAAAGTAAGGAGATGATCGTGATAGAAAACGAAAATGTATAACATTGAAAATAACAAATTAATTTTTTTATGTTCTTGATCGGCTTTAGATTTAATGTCCACCACTGAAAACAAGTTCGGAGACTGAGTGGGTAAAATCTAGAAACGAATGTTTTAATTTAATTTTTATTTAAAAAACTATGCTGACTAGTGCCAGCCACAGACCAGTCGTGAGACTGGACACTGCAATATTGGTTGTCATATTTACAAACAATTATTCGTTAATTTGGAATAAGTATGCGTCAAACATGAGGCTCAACGCAAGCCTATATGATATGGGGAGGAAAGTCTCATTCTGGCCTGAACCAGCGACGGGTCAAGGGAGGAATTAGATGTTATGACGTCGCAGTCGTCATCGTCTTTGTTATCGTTGGTGTTGTCATGGTCATGATCGTCGGGGACGTCATCAAGGGAATAATGGGAATGGTTCCCGACGACGAATGCCAGAGCTCGCCTCTAGTTTCGGAGAGTTATATACTCCCCTCTTACTAGCAGATGTTTGCCAGATGGACTTTATCTCTTCCCTCGCCTTTTACGATTAGCAGAGCCATGCTCTGGGAAAATTCTTCCCCGGGCTCAGGCGTGGTTTATCAAATTGAACCAAGACCTATGGCTAGACGCAGACATACATACATCGTGATTCTGGCTTCCACATTAGGCCTACCTATAATCTAAGACAGAGATTGAAGTAGTTTATAGTTTATTGCATGAAGGACGCGTCAACCTCTAGGTCAAAATTTAACTCTATAACCTTGGGGATATGGGGTGATAAGTCCCATGCTGGCCAGAACCAGCCACGGTTAAGGGGAGGGGAGGACTTTGTCATCGTTCATGAAGTAACAAATCATTTATTATAGACCTGCTTTGTAAATAGTTTTGGTCTATTTGGTCCAAGAGTGCGTCAATCATTTGTTCATATTGCTCCACGCTAGCCCAAGGAATAAGGGGAGGGCACTAGCGTCCTGGACAGAACCAGCCATGAATAGGTAAAGAAAGGGGTTAAATAGAGTTCAAAGTGATACAAAGGCCTATGCTGGCTAGAACCAGCCATAGTTGACTCGAAAGGCAAGTCAATCTAGTGCAGAAACTGCCAGCCTTCCTTGTAGCCTAGCTGTTTAGCTATGCCCTACCAATCATTCTGTCGAGGCCAGGCCTACAATATACAACAAAATTTAAGTCTATCATAGACAAATTAACTCTATTTACCTCAGCTCTTCAATAAATCGTCTTCTATCAAAGCAACTCCTAATACTTGTGACGATATTCAATATTACCATAGCCAATTGTGCAAACACGTCAGACATTGCTCTGTGTGGCGTTTATACCTTCGCTTGTTTGGGATTTACAACAATGTGTGAAGTGAAATAAACCCACGCGTCTGCGTCGTAGCACTACTTTCATTGCGCTCCGTCAAGAAATAGTTCTTAGTATTTATTTTCATTTTGTTTTATTTATATGCAATTGCATGCTTTTAGAGACGTAATATTGCGTAAATATTGAGACACGTGTATTGCAAACATGTGAGTCAGTTGTTTCGACACGCAGCCTGGTGTGTTTTAATTTATTACCAGCTTCAGGTCGTGTTGTTTTCTAGGCTGGCAGATTCTCCTCTTGGATTATGACTTTCATTTTCAAACCTAACCAGTAAATCATAATTTAGTGTATGTTGCGTTGAGTGTTTTCATCAAAGGGTCTAATGTTGTAATCCCGACAAAGAAATTCTGGGTTTTCCCCTTGTTAAGTATAAAATTTTGTTGTTTTTTATATTTGATTAGTTTGTCGTCTGTTGATTAATAAAAAAATTTAAAAAAATTAAAACAATCAAATTTTATATTGATTTCAAAACGTAAATTATTAAACTAGGAAAACGCTAAAGTCCCGCCGCGTTGATGGATGAGCGTTTTAAAATTTTTTAGTTTGCGTGGAATATCTTTACTTTTGCAAGTGCTTTGTTTTGTTGCCTACGTATTGTAGGTGATTGTTGTCAAGTTTCTATTGTTTCTTGTCAATTGATATTATTTACCGTAAAAAACTTATATTAAAAGCTTTATTTCTATGGATTCTGGCTTACTTTTTCAACTTTTTCTTTCAAAGAGTACTACATCACCATAACCTTAATGTCCATGTATAATATGAACGTTGTAGCCTCACTCGTTTGGTCAGAATTGGCCCAAATGGCACGAAAATATAGCACAAAAAATAAAAAAACTTACATTAAAAGCTTTATTTCTATAGATTTTTGCAAACTTTTTCAACTTTTTCTTTCAAAAGGTACTACATCACCTTAACCTTAATGTCCATGTATAATATTAAAGTTGTAGCCCCACCAGTTTGGTCAGAATTGGCCCAAATGTCACGAAAATATCGCACTAAAAATCGAAAAAAATCGTAAAAGTACGATATTCATGAGAAATATTTCTTCGATTGTACCCAAAAACAATACACCTCTAAGTTCAGAGATTTCGAAGGTCCTGTCAAATTTTCATCAAGATCGGATATGCCGTTTGCCTGGTAGAGAGTTAACAAACAGAAAAAAAAAAAAAAAAAAAAAAAAAAAAAAACGAGCTAAATTTTTTGGGGGTCAGTGAAATTGAAGTCTTCGCTTCACTCGCTACGCTCATCCAATTAGCGATGTTTGACTGTATCGTACGAGACGTTTGTTCCAACACGCAAATTAAACAAACCTTGCCAACAGCCGCAAAAGGAATTGTTTTGCAACACTGTTTGCATGCCGAAGATTTAGAAAATGATACACGAAAACGTGAGAAATTAGGGCGCTTGAACCGGGTAGGTCATATTGAGCCGCTTGTGATTTTGTAAGTTTTAAAGTGAGTTTGTTGTGTGATTGATAATTATATTGTTTTCTAAGTTTATGATAGTGGTTGTAAAATAGATATTATTTATTTATATAAACAATTAGTTCAACAAAATATGTCCTTTGTGGAAGTATTTTACCTTAGCTCTGTTTAATTACATTAAGTGCACTTCAACTGCAAGGAGGCTATAATGCGTCACTATAGTTTAAAGTGATGTGGGGAGGGTAGTCGCATGCTAATCAGAACTACAGCCGCGGGTAGGGTGAGGAAAGGGGGTTCTCACGTCGTTGTCGTTATCGTCCTAGTCATCGTATGTGGTGACATGATCTTCTAAGGAAGGAAGAGGGCTCCCCGATTACGATTGCCAGAGCTCGCCTCTAGTTTCGGAGTGTTAGTCCTATATACTCTCCTGCTTACCAGCTGATGTTTGCGATATGTACTAAGTAACTTCCTCGCCGTCTACGCCTAGCAGTGGAATGAGCTGCAAAAGTCCTGCTGAGTACCTTGCAGGCACCGATCACCACGTGGAGGAGTTACAACAAAATGGATTATTGGGATTAAGGACGCGTCAACCGTTAGGTCATAATGCACCACTCTAGCCTAAGGGGGGAGGGGGTAGGAGGGGTCCATGCTGGTCAGAACCAGCTACGGGAAAAGGGAGGATGGGGGGTTTCTCACGTCGCGGTCGTCATCGTCTTTGTCATCGTTCGTTGTGTCATTGTCATCGTCGCCGGGGGGTCGTCAAGGAAAGGGGGCAAGGTCCCCGACGACGATTGCCAGAGCTCGCCTCTAGTTTCGGGGAGTAAGATACTCCGCTCTTTCTAGCTGATGTTTGCGAGGTGGACTTTTTCTCTTGAATCGCCTCTTACGATTAGCAGAGCCATGCTCTGGGCCAATTCTACCCCGGGCCCAGACGGAAACTTTCCCCGTGAAAAAATACATATATGTGTCAAGTTTCATGGAGATCGGATGAATGTTGTAGTAATGCATAAAGGACAAACATACAGACAGACATACTTACATTCGTTTTTATATATAGAGATAGATATGTAACTTTCTCTTTTAAATGATTCTATACAACAAATATTGTTTTACTCTCTTTTTGGACTAATGCCTAGATAAAACCTATATTAAACCTCATATGATACATTTACAAAAATATATAAAACCATAAACCTCATAAAGACTGCACGAATATTTTTTGTTTGTTTATTTATTTGGATAAAGAGCGCGTCAATCATAAGGTCATGTTGCGCCACTCTAGCGTAGGTGATATGGGGGAGAAGGGCCAATGCTGATCAAAACCAGCCACGGTAGGGGGAAGAAACGGGGGGTTCTATCATCGCAGTCGTCAACGCCTTTATCATCGTTCATGTTGTCACGGTAGTCGTCGTCGTGAAGGTCGTCAAGAGGATACGGAGGGATCCCAGACGACGAGTGCCAGAGCTCGCTTACAGCTTCATGGAGTGCTCCCTTAATAATTGCCAGCTGATGCTTGCGATATGGACTTTATCTCTATCCTCGCATTTTACGATTAGCTGAAAGATGATAAATCTCCTCGATTTTGTATGGTGCAGCTTTTTAAATTGTATGTAAAACATTTCTATAAACAATACTATAGATAAATGCAAAGTAGGTCTCATTTATGTCCTTTGATTTATTTGGGTGAAGGACGCATCAACTGTTAGGTCATAATGCACCACTTTAGCCTAAGGGATATGGGGAGGAGGAGCCCATGCTCGTCAGAACCAGCCACGGGTAAGGGAGGAAGGGGGGTTCTCACGTCGCGATCGTCATCGGTTTTGTCAACGTTCGTTGTGTCATTTTGATCGTCGTCGGGGAGGTCATCAAGGGAAGGGGGAGGTGTCCCCGACGACGATCACCAGAGCTCGCCTCTAGTACACTCCCCTCTTGCTAGCTGATGTTTGCGAGGTGGACTTTTTCTCTTGAAACGACTTTTTCGATAAGAAGAGCTATTCTCTGGGCCAACTCTACCCCGGGCCCAGACGGGGGCTGTTCGTATGAAAAACAATATTACTCATTAAACACAACAATCCGACGACCACGTGAGAAACTAGGACGCTTCAACCGGTTATGTCTTATTGTTCCGTCAGTGATATTGTAAGTTAATGAAGTGAGTTGCGGTGTGTTTGATGATTATATTGTTATCTTAGCATTTAAAAGAAAAAAAATACGAAGATGATACTAATAGCAAAAGAAAAAAATATTCATTTGAATGAAAAAAACACAAAGAGTGTTTGATATAAATTAAATATTGTTATTTTAAACAACTTTGAATGAGAAATTTCGAAGTTTCGTCACCGTAAACATATGATAGAAGTTCTTCATGATTGGCAGAGATCAAAGTCAATGTGCATAAGAATTATATACTAAGTTTTGTAACCTTATATTTTATTGTATTAGTATAATCTGTATTCTGAGAACATCACGACGACTACGTGAGAAACTAGGGTGCTTCAACCGGTTAGGTCATTATCGGGTAGCCTGTGATATTGTTAATTACTTTGTTTAATAAGCTGTTGTGGGTTTGTTTTTAAATTGTTTTCAAAGTTTATAAATAATAGGAAATAATTTAGTGTTTGAGTTTTCGATTTGATTAAACAAATTACTTCGATTGAGTTATTTAGAAAGATAATCATATTGTTTTATTTCATATATGTGTAGGGCCTACCATCTGCACGTCCATGGATTGTTACAAAATAAGGAAACAAGTCGCTAGACAAGGTCGAGCCAGCGATCTTGGCTTCAAACACCAATGACAAGACCGAACTTCTAGCTGACTTCAGCGCTCACCTGAGATTCGCTCTGTGTTGCCTACAACTAAACTTAAACTTTTACGTTTCTACAGATTTTCTTTCATGAGTTTTAAAAGAAAAACTGTTGAAAACACCGTCAATTCAAAAGAGAGCTCAAAGTTTGGCCGTCCCAAACTTATCTGAAAGTCCGTTGGTATCGCCGGTGGATCTCAGTCTGCGCGGAATCAATGGCAGCAGCTTTGACGGATGGAAATACACCATTAGATTGAACTTGTAAACGATTTATATGACACATCAGGGAATCACATTTTTAAAACACAAACTGTCTTCAAAGAAACTAACGACGACGACGTGAGAAACTAGGGCGCTTCAACCGGTTAGGTCATATTGCGCCGCCTGTGAATAAAAGTAAATAAGAAGAGTTAATGCAGGTATGTTTGATGATTAGATTGTTTTCAAAGTGTATAAATAACAAAATAAATTGAAGATGAAGACAGTAATAGCAAAATAAAAGTTATGTATGTAAATGAAAATAAAGAAAAGCAAGAATTGTGTATGTCGTTAATTAAATTTTGTTAATATAGATTACCTTGGATGAGAAATTTGGAAAGTTTGTCGCCGTATCATATGATAGAAGTTCTTATATGATTGGGAGAGATCAAATTGCATGCGCAAGGCATCATATTTGGTACATTCTGCTAGCATATGATGTACGGTTAAAGGTACATCACATGTGTCACATATGGGAATAACCTTTCTCTGGTTAAGAGATATCCGTGTGTTAGGCGTGTGTGCCCTATAAGAAGTCTAGACAATACACCTCTTCTTACGTGATGAGTCGAGACGTAGGTGGACGAATTTTGTTAGTCAATGGGCAATCACACTACGCAATTTGTTATTTTGCAACACATCCCAAGATGCTTGTCGCAAATCCAACAATCTTTGATTGAATCCACTCTGACATCTGGAACGGGAACTAGATTGAAATCAACGTCGCAACGTCGTCCGATCAGCGTGTTCATTTCCCTCTATGCCCACGTGTCCAGGTATCCATCAAAACTATATTATATAACCCTTAAGAGTGTATTGTTTCCAAATAGAATTGGATGTCTTGTACCAAATGATGACTTGAATACATGAGTTCTATAGCTTGAAGTGAACTTAAACTATCTGAACACAAAAGGTATTCTCCACAACGACAGCGTAGAATGTATTTAAGAGCTTCACGGATGGCGAATAACTCTGCAGTGAAAACTGAACACACGTCGCTTAGCCTGAAACGTTTAGTTAAGGTGGAGCAATAAAAAGCACTTCCAACCTTGTTGTCAATTTTGGAGCCATCTGTGAATACCAAAGTAACCTTTGATGTTCATGGCAAATCTCTCTAAAGTTAATTTTGAATACACTATCGCAAGTAGAGTTTTTATCAAAACGACAAAGGTCAAATATAATAATCGGCTCTGGTGTAAACCAGGGCGGGTTATTGCTAAATACGAAATTAAAAACTTTTGGCAGATGAAATTCTATAAGATTAAACAAAAGTTTACATCTTAATCCCGTTGGAAGAGATGCCTTGGGTTTGTTATCAAAGTGTCTGACATATGTCGTGTTAAAAACATTCCGATTTGCTGGTAATAGCAAAACAAAAGTTATTTATGTACATGAAAATAAATTTTCTATAGAAATGTTTATGATGTGAATTCAATTTTGTTAAATAATAATTTGGTGTGTTTGTAATTTTGTGTTTGTTGTGTTAGATTACTTGGGTGAGAAATTTAGGAAGTTTGTCGCCGTAATCTTAATAATAGAAGTTCTTCATGTGAATGGGAGAGATCAAATTGCGTTCGCAAGACATTATATTATATGATGTACGGTTATAGGTACATCACATGTGTCACATCTGGGAACAATCTTTTCTCCGGTTGAGAGATATCCGTGAGTTAGACGTGTGTGGCCTATTCGTATTTGTGTCAATACCACCTCTTCTCGACGTGAGAGTCGAGACGACGGTGGACGAAGTTTATTAGTTGGTATGGGCATCAATCTATGGGTGTTATTTCCCTCAGTGCCCACGTGTCCAGGTATCCAGCAGAACTCTACGAGCGAACTCTCTCAGGCTGCGTCGTCTGAAGCTTCGGAGACGAAGAACCAAGAGCGAAGAGATATTTCAAAGCATTTCAGATTGAACAACGAGAAAGAAGGTGCGCCATTAAAAATATACTTGAAACTAACAAAACAGTTTTAAATGATCTGTGCTCGGTCGAACGATCTCAAAGAGATGAAAGCGAGGCTCGGATTTCAGCTCGAAGTTGTGGTTGGAGAATGAAGGAGGGAGACAGTATTTCAATACGGGAGCCATTAGGAAACAGCGTTGTCAAGTTATTTTGTGCCTGTGCATTGGCAACAGAGTAAATCCTATAGTTGGTTTCAAATAAGGCAACACCAGACGTGAAGGCTGGTTATTAATGTTTATTGGGTATATAGGTGTGCCAACCGTCTGGTTATAAAGCGCCACTTTAGCGTAAGGGGTTTTGGGAGGAAAGTCATATGTTGGTCAGAACCAGCCACGGGTATAAGGAGGGAGTTTTGAAGTCGCCTGCCAGTGCTCGCCTATAGTTTCGGAGAATAATGGACCCCACTACCCTAATTTTTATTGATGTTTGCGAGATGGAACTTTATGTATTTTCTCGCCTTTTACAATCACTAGAACCATGCTCTGGACAAAATCTTCCATGGGCTGACAATATTTTGATTACCTCGATTGAGGGCGCGTCAACCGTCCCCGAAAAGTATTGAGGTCAGTTTGACGATGACGCGAGAAACTTGCGCTTTAACCGTTTTTGTCATATTGCGCCGCCTGTGATATTGAAAGTTGATTAGATGAGTTTATTTTTATTATTATTATTATTATTATTATTATATTGTATATATATATAATACATTCTTTGTTTTTGAAGGACAAGTGTCAACAAACTGAAGGCATTTAAATGGCCAGCCCTTTATCTCCAGTAGTAGCCGATCTTTTTTGTGATGATTTCGAGTCCAAAGCACTGGACTCGGCTACACTGAAGCCAAAGATTTGGTTGCGATATGTGGATGACATCTTTGCAGTTTGGCCCATGGTTGGGAAACACTACATGCATTTTTGGTCTATTTGAATAGCATCCATCCAAGCATTCAGTTCACTATGGAATTAGAGACGAATGGCCAACTAGCTTTTCTGGATATTCTAGTCACGAGAGGAAACATACCTGGCCACGCCGTTTATCGCAAGCCCACTCATACCAACTTGTACCTGCATGAGACATCCCATCACCACCCGCCACAGAAACAGTCTGTTATTAACACGCTGGTAACCCGAGCTTATAGACTGTCAGACGAAGCAAGTTTGGAAAAGGAAAAGGGTGTACTCAGAGAAGCATTATTAAACAATGGCTACAGTAATGCAACCATCAACAGGGCTTTGAACAGGCCACAGAGACAAGATAACAGAGCGATAGTTGAAGATGAGGCTACCGGTAACATCACGAGAGCCTTCCTGCCTTACGTGAAGTACACGACGGACAGAATCGGTCGCATTTTAGCTAAAAAGAGATCAAAACTGTTTATAACTCCATGGAAAAAGGTAGCCAATTTGATGAAGCCAGTCAAAGATATCATTCCACTGCAAGAGAGTGGTGTTTACCAAATTCCTTGCAAGTGTGGGTTGGTTTATAGGCCAAACATGCAGGACAGTGGGAACAAGACTTAAAGAACATAAAGCTCATTGTAGGCATGCTCGAGAAGAACAGTCAGCGGTGGCTAAACATGCTTGTGAAAATGTTAACAATCCAAGACATTGAAATTCTGTTTGAGAGTGCCACAATAGTTTTGCAAAGAGCCTCGTTTACTTCCAAGATGGTTAGAGAGTCCATTGAAATGCTAAACACAACAATTTTAATGGTGATGTTGGGTTTAAGCTGAGCGGGTCGTGGGCGCCTATATTGAAAAGGATTCAAGACAACTCCAACGCTGGCCGTATCTAAAAATAGTTGCATTATCCCGACATTTACTTCCGGTTTCGAATACAGACCTTCTCGTCCTCCCTGTCCCAGAACTGGATCAGCCCCAAGAAAGTGGAGTCCGACGAAGTGATCGTATACGTACCAGAACTCTCAAATGTGATATTTTGGTCTTCATAAGAATGTAACGCATGTTTATAGAAGGCGGGGCCTGGTCATGGTAACTGTTTGTTTTGTGATTTTGTTTTTCTATGTAACGCCTTGTCTGGGCTTTTATTTTGTAAGTTTTTAGAATAATATCTTGTTTTTCTGAGGATAGCCACACAGTTGGGCTGAAACGTCAAAAGCAATTAAAGCAGATTCGACGCGGCGAAATGTCCCGACCAATAAATTGTGTTAATTTATTTACCGGGCCGCGAAAGCTTAAATTGAAATTATTATTATTATTATTATATTATTATTATTATTATTATTATTATTATTATTATATTATTTAGTATTATTTTGTATTATTATTTATTTTCCACTAATAGGCTTAGTAGGAAGGTTGGCAGAAAGGGCAGTATGCCCAAGCACAAGGTGTCTGCCAGCCTCTACACAACAAACTGTGATAATAAACAAGAACTTATAAAACATAGAACTAGAGATAAAAGAGACATACATAGAAGAGACAAATTAACGAAACAATACAATTCAATGAATTCATAATATCAAAAAGCAATCATAATGTTGAAGACTTAACAACTCTCTTAAAAGCAGACATGGCAAGACCTTGTGTTTCTTTCGGACAGGAGTAGTTCCAAATTTTGGCAGATCGGCAGTAGAACCACTTATGTACGCGCTGGGTTCTGCAAATGGTGGCGTGATGGACTGGGCCTGGTACGTCTTGAATCGCGAAGATTCCAAGACACCCGATGGAATGGGTCAAGGTCTACACAACCAGTCAACATCTTTTGAGAACAAAACGTCACTGCTTCATGAGTTGTTCAATGGTGAAGGCGACATTGACCACGACGTGTAGAGGCACTTGGTCTTTGTAACCCATAATATGTCTGGTGCACGATTTTGAATTCTTTCCAACTGCTCATGTTGTCCTTTGTTGTTGGATGCCACGCTGATAGGCCATGAGTGATAATTGGCCTAACAGCGCTAAGTATGCGGTGCGAAGGGTTCTTGGCTTGCCACCCTTTAGAGAGCGCGACACAAATCTTAAAGTTTTAGACGCTCTGTTACGCACATACTCACAATGTAGATTCCACCGCAGATCACAAGTAACAATTATTCCAAAGTAGTTTGACTTTTTGGCAACACGGTATTATATCTCCATTTATGCTATACACGATGTTTATGTGTCCAGTTCTTGATCTCGTGATTCGAAGTATCTGTGACTTGCTAACATTAATTGACATTTGGTTGTTTTGGACACCAAACTTGGATATTGTTTAGGTCATTTTGTAGAGCCTTTTGCGTCTTCTGAAGTAGATATGTTTCTGTACAGAGTTGTTTTCGTCAGCATATTGTAGAATACTTGACGTTACAACATCAGGTAGGTCTATCATAAAGATTGTAAAAACAAAGGACCAAGTACCGATCCCTGCGGAACTCCAGAAGTAACGTCAATTAATGATGATGAGGCTCCATCATGCACTACACGCTGAGATCTGCCCTTCAAAATGATTTAATCCAATTAAGAAGTTCACTTTGAATTCCATAATTATGTAGCTTATGTAGAAGTCTCTCGTGTGGCACACTGTCAAACTCCTTACTCCAGTCCAACGCTATGCAGTCAATTTGCCTTGTTTTTCCTTGGTCAAGCGTATGCTGCCAGTCATCAATAGCTTTGTCAGCATAGTTGTGCATGATCGACGAGGTAAAAATCCATGCTGGTTAGGCGGTATCAAACTGTTCACTTCTAAGTGCGTATAAAATGGCTGAAGTAACTAGACGCTCCATTACCTTGCAAACCGTACTGGTAAGTGAATTGACCTGTAGTTAGATACATCTGACCTATTCTTCGATTTGTACACAGGCACAACGTTAGCTACTTTCCAATCATTTGGAACAACTCCGGACTCGTTTGAAAAGTTGAACAGTGCAGTGAGGGATGGAGCAAGCGAAGAAGCACACTGGTGAAGAATTGTAGTAGGGATTCCATCAGGACCACTAGCCGCACCAGGACGAGTGTCGAGAAGTACTTGCCTTACCTCATTGACTGAGAAAGAAAGTTTTTTAAGAGGCTTTTGAACTGATGGATTTCCTAGAAATAATTTCGTACAGTTTGTCGCTAATGGAGTAAAGTTTTCTTGGAACTTTGAGTTAAATGCATTGGCAATTTCTTTTTCATCAGTTAAAAACCTTACCATTTGCTGAAAAGTGAGAAGGAGCTGCACTGCCACTCTTAGAACAGATAAATTTCCAGGGTCCTTTAAAATTGCTCCCTAAGTTCCAAACATGCTGTTGCTGAGCATTTCGTATTGTTGTTTCACTTGATTTCGAAACTTTCTGTAAGAGTTCCATAAATCTTCAGACTGGATCCTCTTACATTTAATGAAGAGTTTGTCACGCTTTTTAATCAATTTCAGAAGATCCGAAGTAATCCATGGTGCCCGGCGTTGACCCTTCATTATAACTTTGGGAATTGCAACTTCAACACAACTTCAAAACACCGAACACCAATATTCCACATCAGATTAACGTCATGCTGTTGATTTAATATTGTAAGGCGCTCTACGAAAAGAGTTCTAAGTAGCAGCCAGTCAGCCCTTTCATAGTTCCATACAGATTTGTTAATGTATTGGTTCTAGGAACAGTGAATTTAATATTAGCGCATACTGCCAAATGGTCACTCACACCTGGAATAACACTCGTGTCTTCAATAATATTTGGGTTATTGCACAGCAATAGGTCAATGATAGATCGCGAAGTATCCGTTTCTCGAGTAGCTTCGGTGACTGATTGCGTGAAAGAGAGCTCGTGAAACGCAGATAAATAAAGATTGGCAGTAGCATCGTTGGGAATAGGAGCTACAGAATCCAAGTTATATTCAGATTAAAATCTCCACAACAAAACTATTGCGGTATACTTGGTGACTAACTTGTCAACACGCATAAAGATTCGATTAGTTCCTTGTCTAAATCTGCGGTCGAATTAGGTGGCCTGTAAGCAGACCAAGTAACAGTTTTTATTTCCGCATGTTATCTCCACCCAGATTATCTCTGCATTAAGTGTAGATAGTTCAGGTACATGCACCGGCTTAAGCTCAGGTTTTGCTGCTATGAGAACTCCACCTCCTGGTCGGGCATCTCGGTCCTTCCGAAATACCATGTAGGACGTGGGTAATATTTCCGAATCTCGTACACTTGCATCGAGCCACGTTTCACAGACGAAAATAACTGATGGGGTAAGCGCTTCAATCCAGGTATGAATTATGGGAGAGCGTTTCGAATGTTTAAGACTACGAGCGTTAAAAGATAGTAATTGTATAGCAGAATTATTGGAGCCAGAATCGCTATTGGTGCTTTGGTTAAGAAGCGCATCTCCAGCAATGAAAAATGAATCATTAAACTGTGGCACTGTGCACTCCCAGCACGTCCAAGTCTGTGCACCATTAACTACACGCCTGTGCAAGGATGGCAGTATTTTGACGCATGTATTGTGGAACGGTCTCGTACATTCAGAGCATATTGTAAAAAGTTGGTTTTACGCCCCTCAGTTTTACAATGATTGCAACGCTTGTTCTGCCCGTTGATTGGACCTGGATTACTTCTACATCTCCACACAAAGTAAGAAGGAGGCAAATTATATCCATGTGCGACACAGGTGGTCTGCATGAGTCATCAAGCGAATGATCATCAGTTTGAACACACTGCAAAGGACCAGGGTTTAGTCCACATCCCCAGAAAGAGCAATAAGCAACAGGAAAATGCTGCCAAATGTTGAAGTGAAATACTCTTGGCCATTGTGCTAGTTCGTCGCCTTCTTGTCCGTTGTTTACGACGTCCCAAACATCTAGTCAATGCAACCGGTCTTATTTTTCTTAGAAAAATAATTCCACACAGACTCCGGAGGAAACCCAGCATCTTATTGAAACCAATTCACTTTCCAAAGGATGCCATAGACCTGTCTACATTTAGTTGGATTAAGTCGTGTCACCATTGCAATTTGCATCCATAATTGATCATTCTAAATGTCAGAAAAGAAACAATGTTAACAAGCCACCAAAAGCACGAAACCTTTCTTGCCCATTTCCGTTTTCTTCGACTAAGCCTCGCCCTAGAAATTTGCATCTGCGATCACTAACAGCCATAGTATATGTTCTGATTAATATCGTCAATCTTACCTCTTGCCGAATCAGGTTCTTCTTATACTCAAAAAGATAGGAATGTCAACATATCACGTTAAATGTATTGACATTCAGTAGCAACCTATGTTTTGTTGTTTTATACACAAAACAAAATCAGCAACATGAAATCAAACTAAAACTTTAAAATGTTACAGGAAAAACGAAAAATAAAAAAAAGGTGTGAGAACACACATACGACGTGAGAAACTAGAGCGCTTCAACCGGTTACGTCATATTGTGCTGCCTGTGATATTCTAAGTTTTATGAAGTTAGTTTATGGTGTGTTTGAAGATTAAGTATTATTGTTTTCCAAGTTTAAAAAAGGAAATAAGATGATGGGAGATGATAAAATATAAAGCAATTTTATTTTTAATAAACACAAAATGAAATGTGTTTGATGTAAATTCAATTTTGTTTTAAAACAAATTTTGAATGGGAAATTTATAAAGTTTGTCGCCGTTATCATACGATACAAGGTCTTCATATGATTGGGAGAGATGAAATTGCGTGCGCAAGGCATCTTATTATTTCATTCTGCTAACATGTGATGTACAGTTTAAGTGATTAAACATTACCTCAGAATAATTTTTTTAATTTTCAGTGATTTAAGATGCGTCAACCAATTGGGTCATAATGTCTTCCTTAAGCCTAGGGGATGTAGGGAGGTAAATCCCACGCTGTTCAATACCAGCTATTGGTAGAGGGAAGAAAGGCGGGAAATTCTCTCGTCGTGGTCGTCGTCGTCTTTGTTACCGTTCAAGTTGTCAAGAGGAAAGGAAGATTCCTCGCCCACGACCATCAGAACTCGCCTCTAGTTTCGTGGAGAAATATACTCCCTAATACGCTAGCTGATGTTTGCGAGGTGGTCGTTATCACCTTCCTCGCCTTGTACGATAAGCAGATGCAAGCTCTGACACGGCAAACAACGGTGCGTCGGCCTTATGCTTAAGCATGGTGTATAGTAGTGTTTATTACATATTATAGCAATTGTTTATGTTCTGTACGATAAGCAGATGCAAGCTCTGCCACGGCAAACAACGGTGCGTCGACCTTATGCTTAGCATGGTGTATAGTAGTGTTTTATTACATATTATAGCAATTGTTTATGTTCTGTACGATAAGCAGATGCAAGCTCTGACACGGCAAACAACGGTGCGTCGACCTTATGCTTAAGCAAGGTGTATAGTAGTGTTTATTACATATAGCAATTGTTTATGTTCTGTTGAAAAATTCAGTGTTTTGTGCACTAACATTCGCAAATGTAATTTCACATTTTCTCCGGAGCGTTGTTCAAATCATGCGAGTATTTCCGACCATGTAGAATTCATGAATGTCTCGTGAAGATTCTTTGTAGCCGTAGAATAATAAAGAATGGCAAAATAGAACAGGCATTCGACATATATGTGCCTGTTTGTTTGTGGAAATGAGGGGAGGATATCGCTTGTGTCTGGCCTGGCTGCTCAAGTGGGGCCTCTTGTGTGGGATCCCAGGCAACAACCAGCAGCTGTGAATCTCTGCGAGCTCTATACCATCACAGTAGCAGGGGTCTTGATGAGACGTCAAGTAGTTCGAGAACCATTCAAACTAATTAGAAGGCATTAGAGTCTTGTGTGTTACAATATTTAATAAAGTCAATCTAAGTTCAATTAATCAAAGCCCATTATTATAAAACTCTGCATATGCACCTGCAACGAGGTTCATATACAAGGTAATTAAGTTACTTTGAATAGCAAAATCGTCACATTTACTTAAAAATGACAAGATCTTCATCGAACGAAGGGTATACGTGCTACACATTCATTAGACCAAGGGTTTATAAAAAGGGCCAATTTTGAGTTGTTAAAATACAAATTTAATAGCAATATTTTGAATGTTTGAATCAAATATCCACAACAAGGGGTCCGGTTGTAATATTGGTGTTAAAACACTGTTCAGGGCACTCCCTGGCCATTTTGGGGCATTTTGGACACTAGTTATCCTGACGATCAATATGGCGTCATTAAAAAAAATCTGAATTAATTTTTAATAAATGCTTATCACAATTCTGGGAATAAAGGTTAAGAAAAACCATAAGTTTAAATTTAGTTACACTACAGTATTGTGCCGTTTGATTGCATATACACAAAAATTCTTAAGCAAACAAGCCTACCAGGAAGCCTCCACAATGTTAAATGCGGTGGTGCATAACAACATGTCAGCGTTCATGCTATCTCCTTGTAGACTCCGTCCTTCACGACCCTGGTCAGTTCATGGGTTCCAATAGCAACCTCGTGTTTTCACTTCCACAGCGACGTAAGAAACTAGGGCGCTTCAACCGGTTGGTCGTATGGCGCCGCCTGGGTATTTGAAATTAATTAAATGAGTTTATGATGTGTGTGATGATTATATTGTATTCTTAGCTCATTACACATAAGGGCGCGTCAACTGGTAGGTCATAATGCGCCACTCTAGCCTATGGGATATGAGGTGGAAGGGCCAAGCTGGTCAGAACTGTCACGGGTAAGGGAGGAAGGGGCATTGTCACGTCACGGTCGTCATTGTATTTGTAATCGTTCGTAATGTCATTGTTGTCGGTAAGGTGGTTAAGAAAAGGGGGAAAGATCCCCGACGACGATTGCCAGAGCTCGCCTCTATTTTCACGTAGAAAAATACTCCTTCAAATACTAGGTGATGTTTGCAAGATGGACTTTATATCTTGCCTCGCCTTCTACGATTAGCAGAGCCATGATCTGGACCAATTCTACCCCGAGTCCAGTGTATGATTGGGAGGCATCAAATTGCGTGCGCAAGTCATCATGTTTGTTACATTCTGCTAGCCTATGATGTACGGTTAAACGTACATCACATGTGTCACATCTGGGAACAACCTTTCCTGTGGTTAAGAGTTATCCACGAGTCAGACGTGTGTGGCCTACAAAACCACCTCCTTAATATAAAAGTTTAAATAATACGATCATATCCCCTGCAACATATATATAATATATAAATATTCAAATAAAATTACGCCTTGAGAAACTAGGGCACTTAACCGGGAAGGTCATATTGCACGGCCTATGGCATTTTCCGTTTATGAACTTCATTTTGTGTAAGTTTTCATTTTGTTCTCTCACTTTATAAAGTAATTATAAATGATAAAGACGATAGTGATGAATGATAATACTTATTATAATTTAGTTATAAAGATGAATAGTTTAGAATTAAGATAATAAAAAAGAATGGAAAAGAAATAATTTCGAATTAGGGTTTTGAACAAGTTTGTCGACCAATACCTATTCTCTCCACTTGGGTGAACAACAACGAGTAAGATATCTGCCTTAATAAATCCTAGTTTTATGGATTAAGGCCGCATTAACCGTCAGGTCATAATGCGCACTATGGCCTAGGACCATGCTGGTCAGAACCAGCCACGGGTAGGGGGAGGAGAGGGGGTTCTCACATCGTTCGTGCTGTCATGCTCATTGTTGTCGGAGAGGTCGTCTAGAGTATGGGGAGGGGTCCCCGATGACGACTGCCAGAGCTCGCCTCTAGTTTCGCGATTATGTGTCTCGTACAGAAATGAAAGGAGCCGCATACACCAAGCAGTTGAAACGTAAGTTATCAGTTTCACCTCAAGCATTGGCTCGACACGTGCCCTCAGACCGGTTGCTGGCACGTTCCTACCTTGGTGTCCTTACTTGGACCACTGTATACAGATAGATTAGAACCTGTTAGGTAGTCTAGGCTAGAGAAGGGTAACCCAGGCCACGACGTTGAGGGTGGGAGTACCAGTGGAACTGCGGTATAGTTTGGGTCAAGATCGAAGAGCGCTAGCGGCTTCTTTCAAATCTTCATGAATAGGGTTTCCTATCATGTACTTGTCAAAGGTACAATAACGCAAATGATTGCTTCTGCTGCCGTCAAGAATTTGTGTTTTTCTACTTAAGACTCTGAAAACATACTTTCAACCCTTCGGTAGTCCGGGTCAGGTAATACTTTGTTTGTGTGATGCGTTGATGGACTGGTCGATGTTTTATCCCGTTTGGTGACAGTAGTAGGACCTGTGTCCGTGCGCCCGCTGAGAAGCTCTTTTGAAGAAGTTAAGTGGGCGTGTGATCCTTAGTGAATAGAGCTCTAGAATGTGCTCTTCGTTCTTGGCGAAAACTATAGAAGGCTGTGTCAAAAGGAGCGACAAACTTGAACGAGATCCGTCTTAGTACCGTTAGAAGCTTTGATCTCAAAAGTGATTGGCTCTGGTATGTGAAAAAGCAGTCTCACACAAGCATTGGCTCGACATCGTAACTTCAGACCGTTTCGCTGGCATGTTCCTACCTTGGCGCCCTTGCTTGGCCCAGTGTATACAGATACATTAGGATCCGTAAGGTAGCCAAGGCTAGAGAAGGGTAAACCCCACAAGGTCAAAACTCCCCCCAACCCGAAGGTCCGTACTTCACAACAGTAAAATGAACATATCGACGACGTGAGACACTAGGGCGCTTCAACCGGTTAGGTCATATTGCGCCGCCGTTGATAATGAAAGTTGATGAGAAGAGTAAACGGTGTGTTTGATGATAAGATTGTTTTCTAAGTGATTTTATAACAAAATAAAATGATGATGGTGATGGTGATGGTAATAGCAAAACAAAAGTTATTTATGAACATGAAAATAAATTTTCTATAGAAATGTTTATGATGTGAATTCAATTTTGTTAAATAATAATTTGGTGTGTTTTGTAATTTTGTGGTTGTGTTTGTTTGTGTTAGATTACTTTGGGTGAGAAATTTAGGAAGTTTGTCGCCGTTATCTTAATGATAGAAGTTCTTCATGTGAATGGGAGAGATCAAATTTCGTTCGCAAGACATTGTATCATATGATGTACGGTTTTAGGTACATCACATGTGTCACATCTGGGAACAATCTTTTCTCCGGTTGAGAGATATTCGTGAGTTAGACGTGTGTGGCCTATTCGTATTTGTGTCAATACCACCTCTTCTCGACTTGAGAGTCGAGACGACGGTGGACGATTTTTATTAGTCGGTACGGGCATCAATCTATGGGTGTTATTTCCCTCAGTGCCCACGTGTCCAGATATCCGGCAGAACTCTACGAGCGAACTCTCTTCAGGCTGCGTCGTCTGAAGCTTCGGAGACGAAGAACCAAGAGCGAAGAGATATTTTAAAGCATTTCAGATAGAACGACGAGAAAGAAGGCGCGCCATTAAAAATATACTTGATACTAACAAAATAGTTTTTAAATGATCTGTGCTCGGTCGAACGATCTCAAAGAGATGAAAGCGAGGCTCGGATTTCAGCTCGAAGTTGTGGTTGGAGAATGAAGGAGGGAGACAGTATTTTAATACGGGAGCCATTAGGAAACAGCGTTGTCAAGTTTATTTTGTGCCTGTGCATTGGCAACAGTGTTAGACCTATAGTTGGTTTCAAATAAGGCAACACCAGACGTGAAGGCTGGTTATTAATGTTTATTGGGTATAAAGGTGTGCCAACCGTCTGGTGTACACCTAAACCTAAAGCCGAACATAAAGACAACCTCGCATGATAATGGACATGATTCAGGAATACAATCGGACATGTTAGCATGATTAATTCTTAGGCCCCCATAGCTCTCATCAATCACCCCATACTCATCTCATCTGTTATCCCATAATCATCAATTATTTAAGATAATTTCCACACGTCAATCACAATATTTAGTATTAATTTATATCATTATGTTACTTTCTTTAAACTTATCATTAATCTCTACTTTTAGTTAAATTTTATATGGATGCAGGACACCTATCTAGGTGGATGGGATGTGGTCCCGCTTCTTGCATTCCTTTCTTCATGAGGCCAATACAATCTGCATGTATTTATGTGTATATATACCATGTCTTATGATGATGAATAAATAATAATAATAATAATAATAATAATAATAATAATAATAATAATAATAATTGAGCGAGCGAAGCGAGCGTCTCCACTTGACTCTTATGGCTCGAATGTCTGTTTTTTTTTTTTTTTTTTTTTTTCTTTTACTGCTTCGATACAGGTCGCACCGTTTCTCTGATCGACCTGAAATTTTTCACACATGTACATACCACCTAGGCGGGTTGCTGTATAGTTTTTGAACAAAATCCGATCGTTGGTTATAAAAAATAAAAAAGAAAAGAAAAAAAGAAAAAAAGAAAAATGATCCGATCGTTATGAAATTTTGCAGGGTCAATAAGTACACCATTCTCTCCTATTTTTCAAATTTTCAGCTAAATCGGTCAAGACGTTAAAGACTTATTGGTAATCATAGTTCGAAAAATGATGCTTAAAAATGAAGGAGGCAGTGAAGATACAAAGATACACTTTAGAAGGCATGACGTGAATTAGTACAATGCAAAGATGTTGGAATAGTATACAGTGTACAATGTCAATATCCAGTTAGGCCTACACTGTGTGGTGGGCCAGATGGGAATGTCGTACTCGGGTCATGTTGCACGTACCGGTGCTCGCTCAACAACGCGTCCAACTGAGCGTTTTCCTAGTACTAATAATAAAGCGCCACTTTAGCCTTCGGAGTTTTGGGAGGAAAGTCCCATGCTGGTCAGAACCAGCCACGGGTATAAGGAGGGAGATTTTGAAGTCGCCTGCCAGTGCTCGCCTATAGTTTCGGAGAATAATGGACCCTAC
Source organism: Sweltsa coloradensis (assembly GCA_024449915.1). Taxonomy (NCBI): domain Eukaryota; kingdom Metazoa; phylum Arthropoda; class Insecta; order Plecoptera; family Chloroperlidae; genus Sweltsa; species Sweltsa coloradensis. The sequence continues at coordinate 12,177 of JAMZAV010003251.1, read as the reverse complement.
TACCCCCATTTTTTTTATGTTTGCGAGATGGAACTTTATGTATTTTCTCGCCTTTTACAATTACCAGAACCATGCTCTGGGACAAATCTTCCATGAGGTGACAATATTTAGATTAATCGATAAAGGGCGCGTCAACCTTTCCCGAAAAGTATTGAGGTCAGTTTGACGACGACGTGAGAAACTTGTGCTTTAACCGGTTTGGTCATATTGCGCCGCCCTGTAATATTGAAAGTTTATGAGATGAGTTTGTGGTGTGTTTGATGGTTTTTATTGTTTTCTAACCTTAGAAAGGGAAATAAAATTATGGGATAGAGGGCGCGTCAACTGTTAGTTAAAAATGCGAATCTCTATCCTAGGAGGGGGGGGGGGGAGAGGTGGAGCCTATGATGGTCAGAACCATCACGGTTGAGTGTTGGAATGGGGGGTGGGGTCTCACGTTGCGGTCGTCATCGTAGTACCAGAAAATGAAAAAATGTGATTTTATTGAAAGAAAAATGAGTTTGATGTAAATAGAATTTTGTCAAATTAATTATGCTTCTGAGAGTTATAAATTAAGAAAGTTTGTCGCGACCTTCATATACCCTGTGTCCTTGTTATTCCTATCATAAGAAACATTAAACAGTGATGATGTTAAACCAGTCTAAGTCTTCACCATTCCATGTACACATTTTAAATTTTGTGATTAACTGTTTATATTATAAAAGTAATAATAACAATTTTTTTTCAATTCTTTGTTATTTTCCAGCAATGGCCATTTACATTGTTTTAACAGCGTTTTGCTAAAAATGCTAAGGTTTCCACAGATTTTATTTAAATTAAAAAGCTATACATCTAAACATTTACCAGAGGGATTTCTTTATTTTCACGTGCTTGTTAAATATGATTTTTTCCCCCATTGAATTGTTGTTAAATGTATGTTTTTTGTAACAAATCTATATTTCACATATTTCAATTAGAAAACGATAAATTTCATCAAAAAAGCATCAAGTGAATTTGTCAGAATAAGACTTATAAGCATATTAAAAAAGAAATTATCCATTTATCTTAAAACGTGTAGAAGAAGTATGGAAAGAAATAAGCAAAAGTGCTAGAATAAAAGTTCCGAGATAATAGCATTTAAAGTTTATTAATGTTGTATTTTTTGTAAACTTGAGTGTAACACTTGACTAAAAGTTAAGTTAATTTTTATACATGAATTCACTGGGCCTTTATAACCTGTTAATCTAGGTATCTTTAAAATTTACTAAAATAGTTATGAATAACACTCGATACAGCCCTAATATCAGCCTAAAATCAGTACCGGTAAGCCATATAACTATGCAAAAAAGCATGCAGCGCTTGAGAAATCAATCATTTAATGCTTTTAGCATTATATCAGCATGAAATTAATTTATGTTGTCAATAAAAAAAGTATTTTTTTGGTTTATTTGGATTAAGGACGCGTCAACCGTTAGGTCATAATGCACCACTGTAGCTTAAGAGGGGTGGGGAGGAGGTGCCCAGCTGGTCAGACCCGGCCACGGGTAAGGGGGGGAAGGGGGGTTTCTCACGTCGCGGTCGTCATCGTCTTTGTCATCGTTCGTTGTGTCATTGTCATCGCCGCCGGGGGGTCGTCAAGGGAAGGGGGCATGGTCCCCGACGATGATTGCCAGAGCTCGCCTCTAGTTTCGGAGAGTAAAAAAGATACTCTGCTCGAACTAGCTGATGTTTGCGAGGTGGACTTTTTCTCTTGAATCGCCTTGTACGATTAGCAGAGCCATGCTCTGGGTAAATTCTACCCCGGGCCCAGACAAAGAAAAAATAAAGTAAAAAAAGTAAAATTTAAAAGATAATTAAAGTTAAATAAATAAACTTGTATTTGGAGTCTACCCACTCAGTTATATAACTGATTTTCAGTGGGGGACAGTTAATCAAAAGACTTAGCCTACCCTGTAGGCCCGACGCAATCGACGAGTGAGCGATAACCAACCAAAGATCGATATCTTAGATAGGAAATATTGCAAAACAGTGGTATGGACAGTGCGAACAACCGCGGATCAACGCCAGAATCAACAAGGCCGATTCAGAACAACTCTGAATTTATTATGTGCTTCGTTGCTAGGACGGCTCCAAAGTCACCGTTTACAAACTCCTTAGACACGAACTGATGGACTTAGGTCCAAATCAGCACTTGCAAAACTTCTGACTTTGGCAAGAATCGAACCCAGGACCTTCTGCATTGGAAGCAGATACGCTAACAACAAGACCAACGAGCCACACAAAATGAATATCATTATAAATAAAAAAATAACGCAAACTGCTGTTATTCCGATATTTTCAGTGAAATATTCCCTTAAGATAAAATATAGTTCATACGGAAATTAATTTTTGATATAAAAAAAAGAATAGGGTTGTCATCGGGGTCGGAGCTAGTTCGCATCGCGTGAGTCTCCCATAAGAGAGCTGCTAGCTTATGTTTGCAAGATGGACTCTGTCTCTTGTCTCGCCTTCTAAGATCAAGAGAGGTTGTGTTAGTAAAATAGACGTGAGAGACTAGGGCGCTTCAACCGGTTAGGTCGGAGCTAGTTCGCATCGCGTGAGTTTGAGTTTTTTTTTTTTTGAGTTTATTTGGATTAAGGACGCGTCAACCGTTAGGTCATAATGCACCACTCTAGCCTAAAGGGGGGTGGGGAGGAGGAGCCCATGCTGGTCAGAACCAGCCACGGGTAAGGGGAGGAAGGGGGGTTTTTCACGTCGCGGGTCGTCATCGTCTTTGTCATCGTTCGATGTGTCATTGTCATCGTCGCCGGGGGGTCGTCAAGGGAAGGGGCAAGGTCCCCGACGACGATTGCCAGAGCTCGCCTCTAGTTTGGGGAGTAAGATACTCCGCTCTTGCTAGCTGATGTTTGCGAGATGGACTCTGCCTCTTGTCTCGCCTTCTACGATCAAGAGAGGTTGTGTTAATAAAATAGACGTGAGAGACTAGGGCGCTTCAACCGGTTAGGTCGGAGCTAGTTCGCATCGCGTGAGTCTCCCATAAGAGAGCTGCTAGCTGATGTTTGCGAGATGGACTCTGCCTCTTGTCTTGCCTTGTTCGATTAGCAGAGTCATGGTCTGGGCCAATTCTTCCCCTGGCCCAGACGGGGGACGGTATTTTAAACTGGGTCTCTCGAATCATGCATGCGTCATGCTTGCCTCGCAGGCATTCTTATCACCGAGCGAAGAAACCCCGGTTATACTTTAAGCCGGGTTTGCCAATGGCCAGTGACGAACACGAGACAATCGGAAACTACATCTAGGACGACGTGAGAAACTAGGGCGCTTCAACCGGATACAATTTGTTGCGATTTTTTTTTAATTTTCAAGTTTTTTTTGGATTAAACTACAACTGTTTAGTCATAATGCCGTACTCTAGCCTAGGATATAATGGGAAGGACAGTCCCATGCTGGTCAGAACCAGCCATCATGGGTAGAGGGAGTAAAGGGAGGGTTCTCACGTCGCGGTCATCGTGTTTGTTATAGTTTGTGTTGTCATGGTCATAATGTTGCGGAAATTTCTTGTTGTTATATTGACACATTAATTAAAAATGTGTTGCGGAACAGATAGTTAATAAACGCCTAGAGCAGAATCTATTACACTGTTGTTTTATACTCTGCTCCAATAAACTTGATCATACTTGATCAATTTTGGACTTGCAAAGATGCAAGATACAGTTTTGTGAGCTCTAAAGTGTTGCTTATCACCGTCCATCTGGAGAAATATTGTTAACAGGGCTCCAAGTTCAATACAATACTCCTGACAGACAAACACGAGAATACACATGAGATTAATTTTGGATTTAACTTAGGGGTATAGCTTGATGTTGTTTATTGATGTTTGTTGTTTGATAATTATTAGGTTTATTAGGTGTAAGGGTGCGTCAACTTGAGAGTTATTGCGCCTCTGCCATAATGTAATTTATTAGTTTGTTTATAACTATATATTTTCCAAAGGGGTGGAACGAAAGGGGTGACGTGGGAAACGCGAGGTGGACAGGCTTGTGGTGGTCAGAACCAGCCACAAGCAAGGGAAGGGCATGGGATCGCATAGAACATTAACGACGACGTTAGGACACTAGGGCGCTTCAACTGGTCTTGTTACATTGCGCCGCATGAGATATTGTGATTGTTTGTTGTTGTGCCTGATTATTGTTTTATAAATGTATTAAAGAAAATTTTGGTTTGGTTTATTTGGATTAAGAACGGGTCTACCGGTAGGTCATAATGCACCACTCTAGCCCGGGATATATTGACAATCTAGTATCATGAACAGAAAGACATTCATGTAAAATCGTTCACTACAGAAAATTCAAGTAATTTAATTCATAATTGTAACTTCTATTGTGAACGAGGTTCAAACGTTGTGTTGCGCATCGTTTTCAATGAATTCAACGCATGCTAAATAAAACAAATAACTAAATGTCTTTTTTTATGAGAATACAATGTAACACAACATATTTCTAGTAAGGTACTATTTTAAAGCCGACCAAGCCAACCGTGTAGGCGTCGACACCATCGACGAGCAAAAATTGATTATCAAGACATGGGAATATTTGATTTTGAAACACCGATCGATCAAGCTGGACACGATTCCACCCGCGTACAGCACTTGAATCAACAAGGCTTATTCGGAACTCCATTATAATTCATTTTCTGTCTCGTTGCTAGGGAGGCTTCAAAGTCAAGGTTTGCAAATTTTTCTGACATTAGCAGGAATCGAGACCTCCTGCTGTGGAAACAGAGACGCTCACCACATGACACGTGGATGACATTTATAACAAAACATGCACGAGAAACTAGGGCGCTTCATCCTTCCGCCACCTGTGACATTGTGAGTAAATGAAATTAATGAGTTTATGCTGTGCTTCATGATTATATAGCTTTCTAAGTTTATAAAAGAAAAGGTTGTTAAAAGCACGTCTTGGAAGATCATCTAGCCTTCAAAACACATTGATTGATTGTTGCCATTGTAAAAACAGAATTCCATTGTAAAAACCCATTGTAATCCCATTATACGACAACGTGAGAAACTATAGGGCGCTTCATCTGGTTAGGTCATATTGCGCCGCCTATGATATTCAAAGTTGATGAAATGAGTTAATGGTGCGATTGATGATTAAATTGTTATCTAAATGTAGGCTATATATAAGAAAATAAAATTATAATTATGATAGAAATAGCAGAACAAAGTTTTTTATGTCAATGGAAATAAATAAATTAAAGAAATGTGTATTATGTGAATAAAGTTTTGTTAAATAGATACTTTGGGTAAGAAATTTAGAGTTTGTCGCAGTCATCATACGATAGAAGTTCTTCACATGGTTGGGAGAGATCATATTGCGTGCGCAAGGCATCATATTTGGTACATTTAGCTAGCATATGATGTACGGTTAAAGGTACATCACATGTGTCACATCTGGGAATAACCTTTTCTCTGGTAATGAGATATCCGTGAGTTAGACGTGTGTGGCAACTGTGGCATATCCTAATTCTAGACAATACTACCTCTTCTCTACGTGAGAGTCGAGACGTAGGAGGACGAATTTTATTAGTCAGTGTGGCCATCACACTACGCAATTTGTTAATTTGTACCTCATCGAAAGATGCTTGTCGCAAAAACAACAATCGTTGATTTTAATCTTCTCTTGACATCTGGAACGGGAACTAGATTGAAATCTACGCCGCGATGCTGGGAAGCTTCCTTATCAGCCATATCAGCGTGTTTGATTTCCTTAAAAAAACATGTAAAAAACTATCAGATACAGTTTGAAATTTGTGACGGAATTTCCTTGATGATACTCAAAATCAGTTGAGGTTTAAAGTAAAACATAAAAAGGTTATCTGGAAAATGTATCAAGATAGTAGAAGCTTTGTAGCAAGTTGTGAGTAAAGAAATGTTTGGGAAATGGAAAAAAAATGTTAAAATGCCATCTTGAGTCGCCTTTTACGAAGAGCAGAGTCGTGCTCTGGGCAATTCTACCCGGGCCCATTTTGTTTGGTTTATTTGGATTAAGGACGCGTCAACCGTTAGGTCATAATGCACCACTCTAACCTAGCTAGGGGGGGAGAAGGAGCCCATGCTGGTCAGAACCAGCCACGGGTAAGGGGATTCTCACGTCGCGGTTGTCATTGTTTTCGTCATCGTTCGTGGTGTCATTGTCGTCATCGTCGTCGAGGGGTCGTCAAGGGAAGGGGGCAAGTTCCCTGACGTCGATTGCCAAAGCTCGCCTCAATTTTTGGGGAGTTAAATACTACCCTCATACTAGCTGATGTTTGCAAAGTGGACCTTTTCTCTTGAATCGCCTCTTACGATTAGCAGAACCATGCTCTGGGCCAATTCTACCCCGAGCTTAGACGGGGGAATGATAGTATGATAGTAATATTAATACAACGATATAACGGCGAACGACGAAATATTAAATATTTTTGGTGTAATTCAATTTATTTGGATTAAGGGCGTGTCAAACGTTAGGTCATAATTCGCCACTCACGCCCAAGGGATATGGGGAGGAGGGGCCCATACTGGTCAGAACCAGCCACGTAAGGGGAGGAAAGAGGGGTTCCCACGTCTTGGTCGGTATGTCCTTGTCGTCGTACGTGTTGTGGTCGTCGTCGTGGAAGGGGGAGATATATCCTACCCCCTCTCACACACACGGGATTAACCTTTTTTTTAGTTAAACAAGTTTTGAGATTTCATCTTTCGTTTCCGATTGCGTTGAAATTTATTGAAAGATCATTTTGAGCGTGGAAACTGAGAATATGAAGAGATTAATTGTTGAATAATCCTTTTCACTCGAATAATGATTGACACCTTTTCTATCTGTTTCAGGCAAAGATTTCCAGATTTGGAGTGAGTGGTGATGTTTTCTTTCGAATCTTTCCGGTCGGATTATCAGATTAAAGTTTCGATATAATGTTATTATTCTGATCCCATCATAACCAAAATTTTAGACCATTTATAGGTTGTTGTTAGCAGTTTCCGGGGGAACCCTACGAAGTAAGAGAACGTGAGAAACTAGGGCGCTTCAACAGGATAGGTCATAGTGCGCCGCCTGTGATATTGTAAGTTAATGAAATGAGTTTGGTGTGTGTCTGATGATAAGTTTATAAAATAACATTATAGCGTTAATATAATATTATTATTTTGTAAAACAATTCATAGGCCGCTGAAGACGAACGCTGTGATTAACTTTGTTAAGATGGAACTCCACGTTTACTAAACAAATCAAATTATTTATGTGGGTACTGTTTATTGGTAAAATAAGTTAATTAGGATAAGGACGCGTCAACCGCTAAGTCATAATCCGCCATTTTATCCTAGGAGATATGGGGAGGATTGGGCCCATGATGGTCAGAACCAGCCACGGGTAGGGGAGGAGGGAGGGTTTTCACGTTGCGGTCGTCATCGTCATCGTCGTCGTCATCATAGAGGTCGTCATGAAAAGATAGTTACAAACCCGACGGCGACCGCCAGAGCTTGCCTCTAATTACAGGGAGTAATACACTCCGCTACTAACTAGCTGATGTTTGCGAGATGGACTTTTCCTATTTTCTCGCCTTTTACGAAATAGCAGAGCCTTGCTCTGGGCCAAATTCTCCCCTGGACCCACATTCTATAACGCACAGTGACAACTTGTCACGTGAAATGAAGCGAGAACTCCAGTTTGGTATTCTGTAACGCCATTTTGAAAGTTGTCATTTGATTTCACGTGAGAAGTTGTCACTGACAAAAATATTTGTGAGAACTTATCACAAAGCTTGTTCAAGCCAAAGAATATTAATTAAACAAAGCTTAAGCTATTAAATGTATTATACTAAGCTGTTTTAACCTTTATGTTGTTACTTTTTGCATTTTTTGAATGTTTAAGTTATTTTTTTCCATTGATTTTAAAGAAAAAAGTGAGGTCATGTATTTGTTTTGTTTTGCAAAGTGAGGTTTTGTGAACTTACGTGTCAATGTAGGGCCTTTGAACATCAATATAAGTAGTTCTTAAAGCTTAGGCCTACTGTAATAATTAGGCCAACCTACATGGGCTGTAGGGCCTACGTATTTTATGTTTTTCAAGCCCTACGACTGTCACAAGATACGAGTAGGCTAGGCCCTAGGCCCCCTAGGCTTACCCAAAGGTTGAATTTCTTCATCAGAAATTCATCTTTAAAATTGAGAATTGTAAAGAAGTGTGTTCAATATGATAAACAGATCAAAGCTAGGCCCTAGCACAACCCTGACAGCCAAGGAAAGGCTAGGCCTATTGTAGTATTCATGAGCCCTTGCAGATTCACAGGGCAGTGAGTTGCAACAGAGGAGAAAAGACAATGTAATAAAGCAGACCAAATGTTACAAATGGCTACTTACTTCATTCAAACTGGTAAATGTATTTAACCTTATTATAGTATAAATACTGTGTAATATTCTAATCTACCGGTATTTCAGTGGCGACGAGTGATAAAACGCAGGTTCGTACATGAAATTCCGTTACTTACTTCTCCTGCAATATGAGTTTAAAAAATGGGCTACACCCGTTTGAGATTCATGGTCTTGAGACTTCGGTAGGCTTGCGATGGACAAGCTGGTTACGTAATTTTGAGCTTTACGCCGGAGCCAAAGATATAGTTAAACCTTCTGTAAAGAAAAATACTTTGCTTTTCTATGCGGGTGAAGGTGTTTTGGATGTTTGGCAGAGTTTGCCCGAGGCAAATGTTTCATTTTCACACGATGTGGCTGGTCGTGGATTGCCATCTGCTACCATATTAGGCCTGGTATCACAACTGGAATCCTCGGCTAGCGCCGCTCGGCGGAAATTCGAGGAACTTTTACTCGTTTCAACAGCTGACCCGGGAAATTCAAACCTTAGGTCAGAAGCTACTTTAGCCAAAGCGACCGCCGATGCTTCAGAAGCTGCTCTGCAGACCGCTCGCTCAGCTACACCTACCACACCCCATGGGCCATGACAGTACAGATCGAGATGAATATACATTCATGGTTCATGCTCTCTCAAAATATTTTGCTCCCCGACAAAGTAACATTTATGATAACATTTATATTTAACTTTTTCCATTTTTTTCTTTCAGAAAGCAATACATCACTTTTACCTTAATGGCAATGTAAAATATGAAAGTTGCAGCCCCACCCGTTTGGTCAGAATCGGCCCAAATGTTACGAAAACATAGCACTTAATATCGAAAAAATCGTAAAAGTACGATTTTCATGCGAACTATTTCTTCGATTGTACCCCAAAATTTGGCAGATCTTAGTTTAGAGATTTTGAAGGTCCCCTATAATTTTCATCAAGATCGCATATGCCGTTTGCCCGGTAGAGAGCGAACAAACAGACAAAAAAACACCCGAGCTAAATTTTTGGGGGGTCAGTGAAATTGAAGTCTTCGCTTCGCTCATCCAATTTTTAGGATACTAGGAAAACGCTAAAGTCCCGCCACGTTGATGGATGAGCTTTTTAAAGTTTTTAGTTTGCGTGGGATATCTTTACTTTTGCAAGTGCTTTGTTTTGTTGCCTACGCATTGTAGGTGATTGTTGTCAAGTTTCTTTTGTTTCTTGTCAATTGGTATTATTTACCGTAAAAAACTTATATTGAAAGCTTTATTTCTATGGATTCTGGCTAACTTTTTCAACTTTTTTTTCAAAAAGTACTACATCACCATAACCTTAATGTTCATGTATAATATGAACGTTGTAGCCCCACCCGTTTGGTCAGAATTGGCACAAATGGCACGAAAATATCGCACAAAAAATCAAAAAACTTATATTCAAAGCTTTATTTCTGTAGATTCTGGCTAACTTTTAAAACTTTTTCTTTCAAAATGTACTACATCTCCATTACCTTAATGTCCATGTATAATATGAACGTTGTAGTCCCACCCGTTTGGTCAGAATTGGCCCAAATGACACGAAAATATCACACACAAAATCGAAAAAAATCGTAAAAGTACGATATTCATGAGAAATATTTCTTCGATTGTAACCAAAAACGTGGCAAGTCCAAGTTTAGAGATTTCGAAGGTCCTGTCAAATTTTCATCAAGACCGCAAATGCCGTTTGCCCGGTAGAGTGAACAAACAGACAGACAGGAAAAAAAAAACACCTGAGCTAAATTTTTTGGGGGTTCAGTGAAATTGAAGTCTTCGCTTCACTCGTTTCGCTCGCTACGCTCATCCAAAAATATGATAAAATATGATTGTGATTGCAAAATAGAAATGAATTACTTATTTAAAATTAAAATAAAATGGGTTTAATGTGAATAAAATTAGATAAATTAAGTTGCTTTGAATGAGATATTTAGAAAGTTTGTCGCCGTTATCATATGATAGAAGTTCTTCATATGATTGGGAGAGATCAAATTGCGTGTGCAAGGCATCATATTTGGTTTCATTCAGCTAGCATATGATGTACGGTTAAAGGTACATCACATGTGTCACGTATGGGAACAACCTTTTCTATGGTTAAAAAGATATCCATGAGTCAGACGTGTGTGGCCTACACAACAACCTCCTCAATATAAAAGTTTAAATTATACGTTTTTTGTTTACAAGTTAATTGTGTATTCTTACAACTAATAGAGGTGGGAGTGTCTGTGGTGCTTACAAAGTAATGTCACTATTTTATTAAGGACACTATTCATGCTCAAACTTTAATCAAGTTTGACCCCACCTCTCGCACGCGCGATTATCAAACAAATATCTGCCAGGAGTGGATCACTTTTGAACGCACATTTGAATCTAGGGCGCTTTAACCGGTTAGGTCATATTGCGCCGCCTGTGAAAATGTTTAATGAAATTTTGAGTTTGTTATTTTGTTTGATAACTTAATAAAAGAAAAGAAGGGGTTGGAGATGTTAATAATAGCATAAGAGAAATAAGTTATTTGAAGGAAAGATTAAATGAATAAATGTGTGAATTTTAAGGTTGAATTACCACAATGCGGTTTGCCCTTGACGGTTCGACACCTTCACGTGCTTGACAGGCAATGTCCAGCAGTGGCCAGAAGTGCCAGCGAGTATAGCCATTACTTTATCAATTACGTATTGCTGGGTTCAAATGAGAGATTTAGAAAGTTTGTTGGCGGAACCGTGTAATAGATGGTAGTCATATAATTGGGAGAGATCAAGACATCATATAACCTTTGATGTTCAACTGAATGTTCAAACTCAGAGTGCGTCTGTAATCGACTTTTTGAGCGAGTCTGCTTGGCTAAGTCGACTCGTTAGCCGGAAGTCACGTGATGAAGTTGGCGTCGAAATGTCACAAGTAGGCATCGGTCGTCTGCTTGGTTAGCACCCGAGCGTAGTCGCCAAAAGTGTATGCTTGTGAGCCTACTTCGCCTACTTCAAGATGGCCGAATGCGAAGAAGTGAAATGCAAGCAGGATTGTAATTAATTAATTTAAATTGTTCCTAAGATCTTATATTTAATGAATTATTTTCTTACCACGTAGAAAATTAGCAGTGTCAGGAATTCAAACAACTAAATGCATGTTTTAGGCCGAAGCCCTAGGGCATAAACTAGGTAAAGGTGGGCCTAGGCCTAGCGTAGGGTAGCCTAGACCTAGGCCTAGCCAGCCAAAATGTAGCATTTTGAATGTTTTGTGATATAGTTTGATGTTTTTAAATTTATTTTTAACTTCTTGACCTTGACCAACGAGGTTATGCTAGGTCTAGACCCTATGACAAGCCAAAAACGAGAGAAAAAACGCACATGGACTAACAAACACAAGAAAGTTTGTTTGTTTACAAATTTATAAAAAAGACTCAAGCTACCGCCTTCTCGTGGGTGGGTTTTGAGAGCGACTTAAAAAACGTATGTCCGTTAAGTAGGCAGTGGGAAGCCATGATAAGCAGGCCAAGCAGGCTTCGAGTAGTTGTTGACAAAATCGCTGAGTAGGTGAGGTGTAAGCAGGCTAGCACAGAGGAGACAAGTTTTAGCAGGGTAGCAGTCGAAAAACGATTACAGACGTACCCTCAGGACAGACGAACACAAAGTATACGGCGCTCTGTTCAAACTGGAAGTAGAGTTAACACGGTTTGCTTGCGACTCTCACGCTACCGTGTGAATAACACTTTTAAGTAAGGATGGCCGGGGTAGGACTAACCGGTATTAGGGTGAGGTAACTGATAAGGAAAAAAAAGTTTCCAAAACGTTTTTATT
>JAMZAV010003250.1:0-78539 GCA_024449915.1 Sweltsa coloradensis | reverse complement strand
CAATTTCCCCAAACTTTTCTTAACCCAAACCTTTCCCCTTTACCCTAAACCTGGCAAAATTTGAAACCAATCCCCCCCATTTCCCAAAAACCCTTTTCCCCAACCCACAAAAAAACCAACATAATTCCGAATTAACATGAAAATTTAAAAATAAAAACCTTTTTGAAAATTTTAAATCAACCCAAAAACTTAGCCTTTGGGTTAAAATAAAAAGAAAAATTTTGTTCTATTAAAAAACCCCCCTTTTCCTACCAAAAACCCCAAAAAATGAAAATTTTTTATTAAATTTTAAATCAATGTGACATGTTGCCCTGTTTTTCCCCGGGTTTTTTGAAAAATTTTTTAAATGTTTGATAACTTTTATTTCCCTTTTTTAAAGGGTTTTTTTCTTTTTTGTATTGTTTATACAGTTTTCCTCAAAAAATCCTGGAAAGAGAAATTGTATTTGAAATTTTATTTCCCTCGAATTTTAAGGTAAGTCCCCAAACCCAAATTGGAACCCCCCCAAAAAATGGTTTTCTAAAAATCTTTTAAAAAAAAACTCAGCATAAATAACTTTTTTCCAAAATGATTACTGAAGCATTTAGCAAAAAAAAACCCCATTTGGGATTTTTTTGGATTTTCAAAAGCTTTTGACTTTGTAGACCAAAAAATTTTGCGAATAAATTTGGGGTTATTTATGGCTTCCGGGGGACACCATTTTAAAAAACTGATAGAATCGTATTTGACAACCGCTTTAAAAATCACAAAAACCCCCAAATTTTATGGTTAGACAAAAATAAAACCAAAAATTTAAAATTTTACCCAAATAAAATTTTATATGTGGAGGCCTCAAGGCTCCATTTTGGGCCCTTTTTCTTCTTTATTTCCCAAAATTTTTGTTTTTCTTTGGGGGTTGATGATTGGGAAAAAACTCTTTGCTGATGACGGCACCCTTGTTTGTCAAAGGGGCCCTAAAGTGATTTACGGGGTAAAACTAACCCGTAAAAAAAATACAAAATAAAAGTAAACTGGTATAAAAAACCAATAAATTAGTATTTAACTAACAAAAAAAAATTTTTATTCATTTTCTTTCATCACAAAAACGTAAAACTTTCTAGAAAAAATTTAAAAATCAAATTCCAAAATGTAGTGAATCCCCTTAATGTTTTTTCCCTTAAATTTCGCTTTTTAAAAGGGTCTTATGCAAAATTTTTTAGAAAAAAATCTTATTTTGGGTCCCAACATTTTTTTTAGTCTTTGTACCCAAACTTGTTTGGTTTCCCTTCGAAACCTAGATCCTTAAGGAAAATAGCGGGGTTTAAAAAATGTAGCAAAGGGATATTTTAAATTTTCTAACTTTGAATCTCACTTACTTAGGGAAATAAAATTTTGGGGGGGAACATTCGAAAAATGTGATCTGTTTTTTTAAATTGAAAAAAAATGGCAGTGGGGAAAACATTTTGGGGCCCTTAAAGTCTTTCTAGTTATGTTTTAAACAAAAATTTATTAACCCCTTCTATTCCCTGATTTTTTTGGAGGAAACCCTCTTGTAAAAGGTCTTGCACATTTAAAAAACCCTTCCCTTAAACCATGATGTACACTGGGCACAACACTCGTCTTTGATTTAAAGCCCCCACTAAAAAATCAGTTATAAAAACGAGGGGTAGCCCTCAAAAAAAAATTTATTTTTTTTATTTATTTTTTTAAATAGGGGCCATTCAACCTTCATTCTACACAGTATGGTACAAAGCTAACAAAAAAGAACTCTATGTATATAATGATAAATTTTTTTAAAAAAATTTCCCCCAGACTTGTAGCTAATGCAAAGGATCTTTTAATTCGAAGAAAATTAAAAAACTTTATTGCCCCTTTTAAGCCTACAAAACCAAAAGTTTAGTCCGTGGAAAAAGCGTAAAAAACATTTCAAATCCGGAAACCACCACCAAAATTTGGGAGAAAGGTAAAAAAAGGGTTTTTTTAAAATGTTTTTTCCCCGGGGGGCACGCATGGTGGGAAATAAGTACCTGTCATTGCGCCCACAAGATGGCCCCCAAAAAATAATTTTTTAAAAATTTCTGTAACCCGAGAATTTAATCTTTCAATTTGGAAAAAACTTGGTTTTGTTTTATTTTTTTTTAATGCTCTCCCAAAAATGTCATCAAAATTTTTCCCCGAAAAATAAAATATTTTTTAATTTAAATTTTTTATATATTTTTACAAGGGAATTGAAATTATAGAAATTTTTGGTGTATTTTATAACCCAAACCCAAAATCAAAAATTTGTAAAAAAAAAACGGCAGCCAAACCCTCTCCTTAAAAAGTCTCCGGCTGTGAATGCTGTGAGTTTATAAAGTTGAGCCAAGCTTTTTATTCTTTCCCCCTATTTTTCGTTTTTAAAATAAGTAAATCTTTTTCGCCTTTTTACGAGCCCCAAACCCAACTTTTTTTGTGGTAAAAAAGAAAAATTTTTTTCAACTCGAAATCATAAAAAAAGGCTTGGCCATAAACCAAAATTTAAAGGGCCAAAAGGAAATTTTTTTTATGTTTTCGGGGTTTAAAAATTTTTATTTTTTTCCCACAAAAATGGGTTGGGTCTTGGCGCTCGTCAACAGGCAAAAGTTTTACTTTTTTTAAAAAGCGAAACTAGGGAGAAAAAAAATAAAAAGCTTGGCTAACTTCTATACTCACAGCTTTCCCACACCCGGAGACTTTTAAAGGGAGAGTTTGGGCTGCCTTTTTTTTTTTTAAAAATTTTGTTTTTGGTAGGATTTTACATCTTTTTTTTGTTCTTTTTCGCTACCCAAGGGTGTGAATGTTTAAAAATTTTTTGATTTTCAAAGTTTTTTTTTCCCTTTTTTGGGGCCCCGGTCCCCCCAAAAGATACCCCTTAAAAAAAAAATTTAAATTTTTTATTTACGGACTACCCACCAGTTATATAATGATTTTCAGTGGGGGACTTAAACCCAAAGCGACCAAGCCAACCCCTGCGGGGCCCCGACGCAACGACGAGTGAGCGATAACCAAAAAAGTCGATTTTTTAATAGGAAATATATCAAAAGGGGGTATGGGACAGTGCAAAAAACCCCCCGGGGATCAACGCCAGAATCAAAAAAGGGCCCGATTCAGAACAACTCTGAAATTTTTTATGGGCTTCGTTGCTAGGAGGGCTCCAAAGCACCGTTTACAAACCCCTAAGACAAAAACCCTGTAGATTTAAGCCCAAATCAGAATTTTAAAAAAAATTTCTGACTTGAGGGGGAAATTTCAAAAACCCGGGCCCCTTTCCCGGCTTTGGAAGCAGAACGCTAACAAAAAACCCAAAGCCCCTACATAAGCCTAGAAAATTTAAAAATGGTTAAAAAGCATTTTTAATTTTCAAGCTTGTATCCCAAATTATTTACCCGGAGAAATTAGGGTTTTTGTTTTTGGTTTTAAGGCCCCGGTTTCCAAATCCCCGGTTTTAAAAACTCCTAAGACAAGAATGATGACTTAAGCCCAAACAAAGTTAAAAAATTTTCCGGGATTTTGGGGGAAATCAAACCCCTGGCCCCCTTTGGCATTGGAACCCGTTTACGCTAACAAAAAGCCCAAAACGCACTAGCAAAAGCTCTAGATATTAAAAAGGGTTTAAGAGCATGTTTAACAAGCTTGTATAAAAATTTAAAACCCCCCCCTGAAAATTTAAAGGCTTTTTGGATTTTGCTGGGGGGGCCCTCCAAAGCACCGTTTCAAACTCCAAGACAAAAACTGTAAAATTTAAAGTCCAAATCAAAGTTAAAAAAATTTTGGGACTTTTGGCGGGAATCAAACCCGGGGGCCCTTCTCCCTTGGGAAAGGGCAGATACCTTAACAAAAAGGGGCCCAAAACGCCCCTGGGGCATGCACTTGATATTTATAAGGGTTTTAAAAAGCATGTTTAATTTCAAGTTTGTACAAATTACTACCCCTGGTAATTCGCGTTTTGATTTTGTTTTGTTTTTGTTTTTTGTTTTTCCCCGGTCCCAATTGCCCGGTTTTTGTTAATGAGGTCCCTTGGGTTTTGGGGCCCAAGTTTCAAAGTTCTAAGATAAACCCTTTTTCCCCTCGGTATAAGCGAAATTATTAAAAAGGATACGGAATTACCTCCTTTTGAAAATTTTTTTTTTTTTTTTCCCCGGTCCCCGGAAACCCCTTTTTGTTTCCCATTTTAAAAAAGGAAAAAGAATAGAGATATAAAAAATGTTTTCCCACGTTTAAAACCCCTCTCAGTTGTAGGTTTTTCTTTGAATGATTCTTTTCTAAAGTTCAGAATGTTTTTTGCCCTTTTTGGGCCCCCATGGTCTTTCCCAAAAATTTAGCCCCTTGTGTTTTGGCCCGAAAGATATTTATAAGGGTTTAAATAGCATTTTAAAATTTAAAGTTTGTACAAATTACCACCCCTTGGTAATTACCGTTTTGATTTTAATCCAAATTTTGATTTCCCTCCGGTCCCTTTTAAACCCGTTTTTGGGTTTTTGAAAGAAAAAGGCACTGCGCTGAAAACCCCTAAGTGTGGTCCAAAGTTCATATTTCTAAGAAAAAATTTTTCTCTGGGGCAAATGAACTCCGCGGGGGGGGGAAAGAAACTGCCCCCCCCCCCACCCACCCACCCCCCCCCAAACCCACCAGCCACCAGCCACCAGCCACCTTTAAGGAATTTGACGTTTTAGACCCTTTTTTTAACACAGAACGAGTTGTCTGATCGGGTTGTTTTTTTTTTGTATGTCATGGACCCACATACCCCGGTCATATACCGGGGGTTTTTAAAATTTTTAACTCTTTTTTGGGGGGGGGCGTGGGCAATAGCTGAAAAACCCCCCCCCCCCTTTTAAAGTGGGAAATAGGGCCGGAGTTTTCCGGGGTCGCCTAAGCAAACGCATCGGTTGTCTGCCGGGCGACGACCGTCGCCCCAGATTTTTTTATACTTAGAAAATTTTCTAAGTTTGGGCATAAAATTTTTGACCATCCTAAAATAACCCCTAAAAAAACCCAGATTTTAAAGTCTTGAAACGAAATTTTTCCCGTAACTTTTTTTTGAATTTAAATTTAAATTTAATTTAGCATTAATTTTAAAACCCCAATTTAAAAATTTCATTCACTTGCCAAAATCCGTAGGTATCACACAAAACAATATGACCCAATGAAACAAAAAAATTATTTTAAAAAAATTTAAATTTCCCAAACCTTTCCCATTAAATTTTCCCCAAACCCAATTTTAATTAAATTAAAAAAAATGACAATAATCTCAATTTAAATTTTTTTTTAAAATAAAAAACAATGTGGTCGACCTTGGAATCATTTTTAAAACTAGTTTTAAGGCGAATAAATGTAAAATTAAAAAAAAAATTATTAAAAATTAATTAAATCACCCAATTAAAATTTAAAACTATTAAAAAATTTTCCCCTTTTTAATATTTTTATTTTTTTGTATACCCCAAAACTCGAGCGTCGTCATAAAAATAATACTTTCCTGACATAATCCCAATGAATCCGAATTTTTCATTTTCCCGGAAAAAAAATTCCTAAAATTACCGTTGATCAAAAAATTTAATGAAGAATTACTCCCTTTTATCCCAAAAATTGATACTGGGCCCCAATTTACAAAATACAAAAAGCCAACCCGAAGTATCAAATATAAACAATGCAAGGAATTTTTTAAAAAAATAAAAGGGCCCCCCCCAAAAATTTAAGTTAATGCTACTTTTCGGAATTGAATTTCTCCCCAAAATTTTCCTGGGAAATTTAAAATTTCAAATGGTTCCCCCCCCCCCCCGTGGCGTGTTAAATTTTTCAAAAACCCCAAGTGATTTTATTTATTTAATTTTAATTTATTTTTTTAATTTTCCCAAATTTAAAGGTAAAGTAGAAAGAACTTTAATTTTTGGGGGTATAAAAATTTTTAAAAAATACTGGGATTGTTTTTTTTTTGATACTTTGGTTGGCATTTTGTATGGGCTTTAAATTTAGTGGGCCCAAAAACAATTATTGAGATATAAGTAATTTTCCCCTTTATTTCTTAAATTAAACCGGGAAGTTATTTAAAAAATTTTTTTCCGGGAATGACAAAATTTGGATTCATTGGGAATATGTTAGAAAAAATAGTATATTTTTATAAAAGATCGCTCGAGTTTTTTGGTTTTTACAAACAATACATATGTCAAAAGGTTTGGGGAAAATTTTTTAAATAAAAAGTAATTAAATTGGGGTTATTAAATTAAATTTAAAAATTAATTTTTTTCAAAAGATTTATTCGCCTTAAAACCCAAACTTTAAAATTTATTCCAAGGTTGACCCACTTGTGTTAATTTTACAAAAAATTTAAATGAGATTAAATTTTTAATTTTAATTAATTGAATTTAAATTTAATTAATAGGAAAAATGATTGGAATTTATTTTTGGGAAATAATAATTTTTTTTGGGCATTGTGGGATCAATTGTTTCCCTTGGGTGATACATACTTACTTTTGTAAATGGAAAAAAAAATTTTTAATTTGGGGTTTAATTTTAAGCTTAATTTAAATTTAATTTTAATTTAAATTTAAACAAAAGGGAACAGGAATTTCGTTTCAAGACTTTAAATTTTTTGGGTTTAATTTGGGGTTATTTTTGTATAGTCTGAAAAATTTTTTGACCCAATTTTAGTGAATTCTTTACGATAATTAATTATATATTTCAAAAAAAATGCTATAATTTCAAAAAACCCTTGGGAAAAAAATTAAATTAATTAAAAAAATTGTATTTACGGTTTAAAATTTCTACTGACAAATTTTGTAAAAGCATTAAAAACCGAATAAAACAAAACCCCAAATTAATCTAAATTGAGATTACTTCTCGAGTTACAAACAAATTTTTTTAAGGAAATTTTTTTGGCCCGGGCCCTCTTGTGGACGCCATGACAGGTGACTATTTACTACAATGCGTGTTCCCCCCCAAAAAAATTTTAAAATATGTCCCTTTAAACCCGCTCCTAAAATTTTTTGGTGGTTTGGGTTTCCCGGAATTTTTAAATGTTTTCCCATAGGGGTTTTTTGCAGTTTTTCCACGGACCCAAGAGGAGTTTATTCATGACAAAGAACTTTAAAATTTTACGATAAGGAGTGATTGAGCTATTAAAGTCTACCCTCGTTCAAATTTAAACCCTGATTTAAGTAATGCTCTAAATTTTTTCCATTTGCAATGTTTTAGCTTTTAAGGGGCCCCATTCTGAAAATGTGAAAATATTGTTTTTTGGGTTTTGTAGGGGCTTGCTGTGTATCTCTTTGGTTTTTTTTTTGGGTCACTGAAATTTTATCTTTTTTTAAAAGTGTTATTTTTCTTTTTTTTCCCCCAATTTTTATTATGATATTGTTTTAATTGTGTTTAACCAGGCGACCCAATATTTACTGATTGGGCTTGTTTAACATTTTCTTGTAAAACCTGAGGGTTTTGGAGTTTTAAACAGTTTTATTTTATTTCATTTTAATTTTTTTGAGACCAAATTTCTTTCTCAATAAAAAAAATTTAAAAGAAATTTTAATAAAAAAAATTGAAACCCGTTTAGTTCGAAGAATGATCTTTTTTAAAAAATTGGACTTGACGATTTTTTCTTTTTTATTATTTTTTGGGTGACGAAGCGAGCGAAGCGAAAAATTCAATTTCACTGACCCAAAAAAAATTTTGTCCAATGTTTTTTTTTTTTTTTTTTTTTATTTTTGTCTGTTTGTTAGCAGGATTCCGGGCAAACGGCATAAGCGATCTTGATGAAATTTTGAGGGGACCTTCGTTTTCTCTGAACTTAGAGGTGTATTGCTTTTGGGTACAATCGAAGAAATATTTCTCATGAATATCGTACTTTTACGGTTTTTTTTCGATTTTTAATGCGATATTTTCGTCACATTTTGGCCGATTCTGACCAAACGAGTGGAGCTACAACGTTCATTTTTCACATGGACATTAAGATTATGGTAATGTAGTACCTCTTGAAATAAAAAGTTGAAAAAATTAGCTAGAGTCTATAGAAATAAAGGTTTTAAATATTTGTTTTTCAATTTTTAGTGCGATATTTTCGTCACATTTGGGCCGATTCTGACCAAACGGGTGGGGCTACAACGTCCTCTAGATGGCGGTGGATTTTATTTACAAAGTAAAGGTTTAAATAAATCCTTGGCAATAATAAATAATATTGGAAACATGGCCCCGTGGACATAGAACGTCGCAAATTAAAAAAAAAAAAAAAAAATGTGCAATGTGGGTCTAGCTAGCACGTGCTCGCTTATAAAGGGGTATTTAACCGCTAAACTCAAAAAATATATTTCATTCAGGCTAACTAGTAATGAATTTAGCAACTTACAGAAAATTTATTGGGGCCACCATGACTTCCCAAAAAATTATCAAACATGACATTTTTCGAGCTAGGTCCCATCGGCCAAAATCTCTCATAAGAAATAACATGGGACGATCTTTATGCCCCGTCACCTTAGAGGATTTTGATCCAAAAAAATATTGGCCATTATTGACGTACTCTTCTGCCTTTTCTGTAAATTCTCTATATTTTGTTTTGTAATTTGGGCAATTAGTTCGGTCAAAATATGCTGATAACCAAGATGGGGTGTGATTTTGGAACGCATATTTTTGCGTGTTTGAGGGTATATTTGGGCACAGTTTCAAGACATGATGTTATGTCGAATTTACCACCTTGAAACCTGTTCAATGCCCGGAAGTGGTAAATCGAAATATACAATGAAAAATAATGCTAGCTCAAATGTCGGTAGACCACAAAAATCTTTAATTAATAACATTATATTAATTAATTAATTATAAATTATAATTAATTAATTAATTTAAAAAGAGAACCTGAAAAACAAACTTAATATTTAAGAGTCAGGATAATATGGATCAATTCTACAATTACAAGAGTTGTAAATGAGTTTCCATTCAGATTATAATTTGAAAAATAACAAAAAACAATACAATTAATTAACAACAATGTCTACCTGCCTGTGGATCCGATTCTATTATAATATCCTAATTACCCAGTAGGCTAATCCACCTGCCTATTACATTTCAGTTTTCCCTCCAAAATATTGAAACAAAAATATTTAAATGAAAGTTAAATGAATAAATAATGGTTTATTTGAGTACTCATCGTTTACTGCCTTGTCAGAAGACCGCGTGATCGACTCTCCTTGGTTCGGTTTCTTTAGGGGGGAGTGTCTGTCAGATAGCTTACAGCTGGTCCGGTTCGTAGGGAGATCACGTGGGTGCGCACGGCAGACGCGCAGTAAATCGCTCACAACAGTCTTAGGCACGCAGCTCTTTGGAAGATGCTCGGACGGTAATTTATACGTAGCGTGATTTTATGTTGCAGTTTTATATCACTTGCGCTGGTGACATTAGGCTAGCCACGGCACAGTTCGGTAACGTTGTTTAGTGCGCAATTGATGATTGATAAATTGTAGAACAATTAGTAAATCGGGGACATTTTGCTGGTCGCAATAAAGTTCAGCTACGTTATGCGCAGTAGAAAGAACACTCGGAGTTGTAGAATAATTAGCAAACCAATGACATTTAGCTGGTCGCAATAAAGTTCAGCTACGTTATGCGCAGTAGAAAGAACACTCGGAGTTGTAGAATAATTAGCAAACCAATGACATCTAGCTGGTCGCAATAAAGTTCGGCTACGTTATGCGCAGTAGAAAGAACACTCGGAGTTGTAGAATAATTAGCAAATCAAAGACATTTAGCTGGTCGCAATAAAGTTCGGCTACGTTATGCGCAGTAGAAAGAACACTCGGAGTTGTAGAATAATTAGCAAACCAATGACATCTAGCTGGTCGCAATAAAGTTCGGCTACGTTATGCGCAGTAGAAAGAACACTCGAATTACAATCAGATATAAAATGATATTAATGAATTTCACATCATAACAAAAATCACACACAAACCACTTCCTTCGAGGCTAAGGAAGCCTATAAAAACACTAAACCGACTCCATACTCAGAGTGGCAGGCTCGCGCCTCCGATCAAGTTACATCTGCCCTGATATTCCTCCGCAGGGTCCTTATATGCCCTTGCCCCCACTCCAAGTGTCGCGTGATGCCCTCACCTTGCTTCCACCAATCTTATGGACTTAAGTCGATCTCATCTCATGAAAACCCCTAACTATTGCAGTTTTAACATGGTTCATCCCTACCTTGAACAGTAGTGTTTCCCTGAATTGGAATCCACTTTACTTAGCTACTAGAACCTTCATTGCCTCTGGAGATACGCCGAATTCTTCTACTTGGTCACGTAGGCCCTGGCGTCATGAGTCTGCCTAGCTTATCAGTGAAGCGGACTAATTCCGATGATATTTTTGGGCAATGCTATTCCATATGCCTACACTTTGGTTTGAAACTCCAATTACTCCCTTATTATTCGATGAAATCACTCCAACTAAGCGGTAATCATCTTCATTACCCTGTGTTTACCTATTGATCTACTTTACAGATCGAAAATCAGACATTATATGGCTTAATTGGCATAATTAGCAATTATCCAGTTTTATGCTAATTACGGGCTTATAGTCCTAGAATTGATACATTGAATTGATTGTTTGTTCAATAATGAAACATTATTGAACAAAATATTTTTGATTTCATGAATATTAAAGATATTAATTAAATTAATTATTTAAATTTGCATATGGTGATATAAATATGGTTGATATATTATTGAAATACAGTGGGGAGGCTTAGATACTTGACAGTTATAAAGGGGCATTTTAGATTGGTACTATGCTCTAGTATCTATGTGGACCAAAAAAGAAGCAGGTTAAAGCCGATTTAGGAAATTTTCCAAAACACCAATTTTCGCCAATTTCTGGATCAAAAAAATTAAAAAATTCGTGTTAAATCACAGTTACAAGATATAATTTTTTAAACGGCCATTTAAGTGTAGTATTGTGCTATAGATCACGTGGTAAAAAAAATAATTTTTGGGGTTTTTAGCCCCTTTAACTGAGCGTTTTTTAGTTTACTATTTCACACTCTTTTCGGAGAAGTGCATCTGTACTATGAATATGACAAGCTGAAATACAGGATTATTATTATTACCTGGGACTATTCTCTGTCTGGCCTCAAGTTTACTGCTCTTTTAAAGGGGCAATTAACTCAAAAAATTATTTTTTATCACATGATCTATGGCACAATACTACACTTAAATGACAGTTTAAACTATTAAATGCCCCCCCCCCCCCTTATAACATCTTGAAAAACTGTGCCAAAATAAACCCTCAAACACGCAAAAATATGCATTCCAAAATCACACCGCGTCTTAGTAATCAGCATATTTTGACCGAACAACTAGCCCAAATAACAAAACAAAATATACAGAATTTACAGAAAAGGCTGAAGTGTATGTCAATAATGGCCAATATTTTTTTTGGATCAAAATCCTCCAAGGGCACGGGGCATAAAGATCGTCCCCATGTTATTTCTTATGGGAGATTTTTAACGATGGTCCCATCAAAAAATGTCATGTTTTACAATTTTTTGGGAGGTCATGGTGGCCCCAATATTTTTTCTGTTAATTGCTTAATTCATTACTATTAGCCTGAAATACCTTCTTTAGTTTTGCGGTTAAATACTCTGAAGTATGTTAATAGTGGAGTAAAAATGTTTGTTAAAGTGCAAAATGTGATACCAACGTAACAATTGTCAATCCTAAATATTTTGTATTGATAATTTTAAATCGTAGGCTCCACGCTGAGTTTTTTGTACGTATCTAGTTATAAATACTTGATTAATTGATTTACAAAAGTTCCGAAGTGAGCACAAATCTCTCATGTTTGGAATATTTTACAGAATTTTTAATCTACATTTAGGGGGAAATATAACTAAAGATTATTGCTTTTTTTTAGTTTTTTTAGTTTTCTAGACAAATATATAATGAAACGTAAAGTTCTATTATTCGTTTATTAAAACGTTGGTACCAATAGTGAGATTGTAAATTTATTACTTATAGTAATCTATGCACACATAAAAATAATAATAATAAAAAAAAAAACAGCATAAGTCGAAGAATTTTTTTTTAAATCGAAAAAAATCGTAAAATTGCGATTTTCATGAGAAATAATTTTCCGATTGCTCTCAAAAACGTGGCAGTTCTAAGTTCAGAGATTTCGAAGGCCTCCAGAAAATTTCATCGCAATTGGAGTATCGGTTTAGCCGGAATCGTGTTAACATACACAAAAAAATATAAAAAAAAAGAAAAAAAAACATTCCGGATTTTTTTCTCCAGTGTAGTGAAATGGAATCTTCGCTTCGCTCGCTACGCTCACCCAATACTTTTTTTACAGAACCTTAATTTTTGAATCTATTAATTCGCGTGAAATTTTAGCGTTATTGAATAATTATGATTTCTTAGTAAAATCGCCATTTTACGCTTTTTTCGTTTTTAAACAATTACGCTCATCCAACAACGTTTCTGAAAAAGCGTTTGCGAAGCTTCCTAGTTTGTAAATGATCAAGGGGATAGATGCTGTACAAACTGCTATTCACACCTTGGCGCAGCTTGGGAGTTACACCACGGATATCATCCCCAATCCATGAACGCTTTTTCAGGCGCGTTGTTTAATAAGCGTAAGTGGTGCGTCATGTGTTATGCAGATTTTCTGTTATTCTGTGAAAAAATCATTTCAATCTGGTAAAGCATGTAGTGTTGTCATCAAATCATTTCAATTGGTAAAGCATGCAGGTGTTGTAGAAAAAACATTTTTTAAGCGAAAAAAAGCGTAAAATTGCGATTTTCATAAAAAAAATTATAATAATAAAAAAAAATCCGGATTTTTTTCTCCAGTGTAGTGAAATGGAGGAATCTTCGCTTTGCTCGCTACGCTCTACGGTCATCAAACTTAGTCATTTTTTTAAAAATAAATTAAATAAAAAATTAACTTAAATTTTTAATTTTTAATTAATCGTCATTTTAAAAAAGAAAAAAAAAATCGTAAAAATGCAATTTTCAAAAGAAATAATTATTCGATTGCGAAATTTAGCACGAATATATTAAATCATAAAATTAAGGTTCTGCGAAAAAATCATTACAAGGATAAATATGTAGGTGTTATAAGTCAAAGAACTGTTTTAAAAAAGAAAGAAACGTAAATTTTCGATATTCATGAGAAACAATTTTTTGTTTGCGCTCAAATATCACATGAATATATTAATTCATAAAATAAAGGTTCTGTTAAAAAATCATTGCAATCGGATAAAGCATGTAGGTGTTATAAGTGAAAAAAAATTTAAACGAGAAAAACCCGTAAAATTGCGAATTTTGGATGGGCGTAGCGAGCGTAGCGAGCGAAGCGAAGATTCCATTTCACTACACTAGAGAAAAAAATCCGTAATGTTTTTTGTTCTTTCTTTTTTTCTGTTTGTATTTTTGTGTGTTTGTTAACACGATTAAATAAATAATAATAAATAAATTTTATTTAGAGTCTGCCCACTCAGTTATATAACTGATTTTCAGTGGGGGACTTTAAATCAAAGCGACCAAGCCAACCCTGCAGGCCCCGACGCAATCGATGATGTGAGCGATAACCAACCAAAGATCGATATTTTTAATAGGAAATATAGCAATCATGGTATGGACAGTGCGAACACTCGCGAATCAACGCCAGAATCAACAAGGCCGATTCAGAACAACTCTGAAATTTTAATTATGTGCTTCGTTGCTAGGACGGCTCCAAAGTCACCGTTTACAAACTCTAAGACAAGAAATGATGGACTTAAGTCCAAATCAGAAGTTAAAAAACTTCTGACTCTAGCGGGAATCGAACCCTGGACCTTCTGCATTGGAAGCAGATACGCTAACCACAAAGACGGCTAAACCAATACTCCAATTGCCATGAAATTTTCTGGAGACCTTGGAAATCTCTGAACTTAAAACTGCCATGTTTTTGAGCATAATCGAAAAATTATTTCTCATTAAAATCGTCATTTTACGATTTTTGCGATTTTTAAAAAAATTCTTGGACTTATAACAACTTAATTTTTTATTCGATTGTCATTGTCACAGAACCTTAATTTTATGAATTAATATATTCGTGTGAAATTTAAGCGCAATCAAAAATTGTTTTATTATGAAAATCGCAATTTTACGGTTTTTCGATTTTTAAAACATTACTTCGACTTATATAACACCTACATGCATTATCCGATTGTAATGATTTTTTCACAGAACCTTAATTTTATGAATTCATATATTGAGGTGAAATTTGAACGCAATCGAAATATAATTTCTCGTGAAAATCGCAATTTTACGCTTTTTTCGTTTAAAACAAATTACGCTCATCCAACAACGCGCCTGAAAAAGCGTTTGCGAAGCTTCCTAGTTATGAGAAATAATTTTTCTGTTGCGCTCAAATTTTACATGAATATATTTGGATGAGCGTAGCGAGCGAAGCGAAGATTCCATTTCACTACACTGGAGAAAAAAATCCGGAATGTTTTTTTTTCTTTTTGTATTTTTGGCTGTTTGTTAACACGATTCCGGTTAAACCGATACTCAAATTGCGATGAAATTTTCTGGAGACCTTCGAAATCTCTGAACTTAGAACTGCCACGTTTTTGAGCGCAATTGAAAAATTATTTTTAATGAAAAACGCATTTTACGATTTTTTTTGATTTTTTAAAAATTTCTTCGACTTATAACACCTACATGCTTTATCCGATTTTGATGATATTTTCACAGAATTATTGTTTTATGAATTAAGATATTCGTGTGAAATTTGAGCGCAATCAAAAAATTATTTCTTATGAAAATAGAAATGTAACTTTTTTTTTTAACAATTCCTTGACTTATAACACCTAAATGCTTTATCCGATTGTATTGACTTTTTTCAGGAACCCCAATTTTATAAATTAATATATTCTTGTGAAATTTGAGCGCGATCGAATAATTTTTTTATATGATAATCGCAATTTTACGATTTTTTTAATTTTTAAAATTACGATTAATTAAAAAAATTAAAAATTTAAGTTAATTTTTGATTTAATATAAATTAATTGGAGGAGCGTAGCGAGCGAAGCGAAGATTCCATTTCACTACACTGAAGAAAAAAATCCTGAATGTTTTTTTTTCTTTTTTTCCTGTATTTTTGTGTGTCTGTTAACACGATTTCGGCTAAACCGATACTCCAATTGCGATCAAATTTTAAGGAGGCCTTCGAAATCTCCGAACTTAGAACTGCAACATATTTGAGCGCAATCAAAAAATTATTTCTCATGAAAATCGCAATTTTAGATTTTTTTCGATTTTTAAAGAATTTCTTCGACTTATAACACCTACATGCTTTATCCGATTTTAATGATTTTTTCACAGAACCTTAATTTTATGAATTTAGGTATTCGTGTGAGATTTGAGCGCCATTGAAAAATTATGTCTCAAGAAATTCGAAATTTTTCTTTTTTTTTTCTTTTTTTAAACAATCTTTGACCTATAACACCGACAAATGCTTTATCCTATTGTCATGATTTTTTCACAGAACCTTAATTTTATTTATCAATATATTCAAGTGAAATTTAAGCGCAATCGAATAATATTATTTCTTATGAAAATTTCAATCTTTCGATTTTTTCTTTTTTAAATTACGATTAATTAAAAAAAATTAGTTAATTTTAATTTAATTAATTAATTTTAAAAAACTTCAACTTACTGATGATTTTTTCACAGAACAAAAGAAAATCGCATAACACATGGCAGCTCAATGCACCAATTACGCTCATCTAACAACGCGGGGGACTTAAGCGTTTCCTAGTTTAAAGAAAATCTTGAACTTAGTAATAATTTTTCACAGAACAACAGAAATCCGCATAACACATGGCAGCTCAATACACCAATTACGCTCATATCCATCAACGCGGCTGAAAAAGCGTTTGCGAAGCTTCCTAGTACTAGGAAAACGCTTAAGTCCCGCCGCGTTGATGGATGAGCTTTTTTGTAAGTTTTTAGTTTGTGTAGGACCACTTTTCCTTTGCAAGTGCTTTTTGAGATAAGATAAGATAAGATTTATTTCAGGACACAGTAATACATAAGTATAACAAGACAATCATAATGATTGTGTAGCCTGATGAATACAAAATGACAGTAATACAATTCACATAGCACAACAACATAATACGTACAAATTCAACACAATATTATGCACATGCATAAACAAAACAATACATTCTACCTACACACATAAATGGTTACAAGGTCTGTAGAAGTGAAAACCAAATTTAAAAATTACCCATGAAGTTTTGAAAGTCAAGACTGGGTAGCCCCAGGCCAGGCCCCTATTCACCCACTTTTTCATGTATTTAAAATCCTGGTCTTGAAAAAACTCTTCCATGGAGTAATAAGCTTTGTAAGTTAAAAATGTTGTTAGTTTATTTCGAAATGTGATTAAGTTCATAGCATTGGTTATCTGTTTCGGCAATTTATTAAATAGTTTATAATTAATATACACAGAGTTGTTTTGTGTTAGCTTCGTTCTATACTGGGTACAATGAATGTCACCATTTCGACGAGTTTTATGATGGTGTACATCATGGTTTAAGACAGGTTTATTTGAATTTTTCAAGACTTTTTACAAGAGAGGTTGCCTCCAAAATATACAGGGAATAAAGAGTTAATATTTTATGTTTAATGAACAGCGGCTTGCAGTGTGCCTTCATATAACTAGATGACAAGGCCGCACATGTTCCTCATTGCCCTTTTCTGCACTTTAAATAAGGTAATTACATTTACTGAATGACCTTTAAAATTCAATGCCATAACGTATGTGGGATTCAAAGTTGGAATGATATGATAAACTAACTTAGCAACATTTAAACCTGCTATTTCCTGTACGGATCTTATTGCAAAGCAAGCTGAACTGAGTTTACAACATAATTCCAAACAATGTTGTGACCAACCAAGATTTTCATCTAGAACTATGCTATAGAATGCATTGTAGGTGATTGTTGTCAAGTTTCTATTGTTAATTCTTAATTGTTAGTATAATCCTTAAAAAACTCATATTAAAACCTTTATTCTATAGATTCTGGGTAACTTTTTCAACTTTTTCTTTCAGAAAGCAATACATCACCATTACTTTAATGTCCATGTAAAATATGAACGTTGTAGCCCCACCCGTTTGGTCAAATCGGCCCAAATGTCACGAAAATATCGCACTTTAAAATCGGAAAAATCGTAAAAGTACGATAATCATGAGAAGTATTTCTTCGATTGTACCCAAAAAACGTAGCAGGTCTTAGTTTTGATATTTCGAAGGTCCCCTCCAATTTTCATCAAGATCGCATATGTCGTTTGCCCGTTAGCGTGCGACAAACAACCAGAAAAAAACACAAAAACATTGGAGCTAAATTTCTTGAGGGGTCAGTGTAATTAAAAGTCTTCGCTTCGCTCATCCAATTAATGTATTTGGTTACAGCTCTCTGAACAAAGTATCTTTTAGACCTTGGACAAAAGTTTAGATTTCTAGAAGACTCTGTACCACCGCTAGTATATTTACCTTAAATGTGTTATTATTGCTTTATTTTTGTTGTTTTCGATCTTTTGACATTGACAGAAATACGTGAATAATACTAGTTTGCTTCTTATTCAGTGTTTTTAAATCAATCGCATTAGATAACATTTTGCTTTTACACTACAATGTATGGAAAGTGTTGCAACGTGAAAAAAGAACTGAGAAGATTCCAACTACAGATGAATGAAGACGTAATCGCAGGATACAGAAAGACAAACATAACCTATCACGACTACTCAATACCGTTCCGGCGACGATCGTACATTGCGAAAGGGCGAGCATATAATAAAGGTCTAATCGAACTATATTTTATAATCGCAAATTAATAAATTCAATAATGTGTGCCGACGAGAATAAGTTAATAATGAAGTGAGCAGAATCCATACGATTTAATTTATTTCCATGGAAACATGACGTACATTTCACTTCGAACCAAATCTAGCTGTGTGGCACATGCATTTCAAATTTGCTGCCAGATTAATAAAATATTTACACAATATAAGTCTCAGCTCCATCATAAATACTTGACCATGTACTGTACATGTACTGTACACTACATATTTGCCACCAACTCAGTCTCCAAATCTCCAAAAAGGTAAGAATTCAATCCAAATTGTTCATTGCATTTGAGTCACCTTTACAGGCGGGTTAAGAATAAAATAATATCACAGACTAACATGGGCCTAAAGGACTAGGCCTAGCTTAACCTCAGACACAGATAACTGCGGGAGTTCTTGCATTCCAACTGTCATGGTATAAATGTCAGTTATATAGGCCTAGATTATTTTCGATATTCCGTTGGTATCTTTTGCCACACGTACTACGAACCAAAACACCTAATGAATATAGAATTAAAATGTATATATTGCAATCCGAGTATTTTATTAACAATACCTAGAGTTGGCTAGGGCGCTAAGCGCTTGACTCTGATTCGGGAGGTCCCGGGCTCGAATCCCGTCGAGACTGGCACTCCTGAAGGTTTTTCACCAAAGTCTCCTTCCTTCCTTCGAATGCAAGGGATTGATCCTCATATAAACAGACCTCGGGCATTGCTTTCCATACTACGCTAAAGGCTAATGAGAGCACCGTGCTCTACCTTGACCATCTTCCTTGTCGAGAAAAATATGAAAATACAATCAGTATCATCATCAACCGTCGTTTCCCTCTTTACCCCGTCTGGGCCCGGAGAAGAATTGGACCAGAGCATGGCTCTGCTAATCGTACAAGGCGATTCAAGAGAAAAAGTCCACCTCGCAAACATCAGCTAGCAAGAGGGGATTTACTCCCCGAAACTAGAGGTGAGCTCTGGCAATCGTCGTCAGGGACACCTCTCCTTTCCCTTAACGACCTCCTCGGACGACGATGACAATGACACAACGAACGATGACAAAGACGATGACGCCCGCGACGTGAGAAACCCCCTTTCCTCCTCCTACCCGTGGCTGGTTCTGACCAGCATTGGCACCACCTCGCATATCTCCTAGGCTAGAGTGGTGCATATGACCTAACGGTTGACGCGCCCTTATCTAGATGCCCGTTAGGGCGCCGCAGCCAAGCCGCGGTGCGCTACACACTCAGGCACCTTATACAGCAAGCAGAGTTGGGGTGATTTCGAGGTGTCACCCAGCCATCATGAAACGTGATGTGAACTAAAAAACTATCAACATCGAGGGGATTTAGGTACCCCCACAACACATGCCAAATTTGTTGGGGTACGAGCATTCCTTCTTGGTGAAAATATGACTTGAAACATGCTCAAAATCACTTTCAGGACGTTAGTTACTACTGGCTACTATTACTATCTAATTCGTCAGTTTCAATTGCCCAGCGATTCTGACCAAACGGGTGGGGCTTCAACGTTCATATTTTACATAAACATTAAGATAATAGTGATGTAATTCCCTTTGAAAGAAAAAGTTTAAAAAAATTGCTGGAAGGCTTCCAAAAAAAGGTTTTAAAAATAAGCCTTGTACAGGCATACAATCAACAAGTAACTAAGTTATACGTGACAATAATCGCCTACATTGTTTACAAAAAGCAAGTCTTTGTACCACTTTATTTTTCATTCTATTGTTAATTGGTAATACCATAGCAATTAAATCGACTTTGATAAATTTATTATATTTTGACAAATAATTTTGCAATGGAACTTGAAAAAGTAATGAGATCCCACACATAACAAAAACTTGTAAAAATTCAGCCAAACCTTACACACTCAAAAGAAATGAGATCTAAAAAAAAGGGCCAAGCTCATCTACCCTTCCACATTTGCGCGTTCTTAATTCATAAACGTACAATGTCCCGTAACAACACCCTTGAAAAGCTTGGCAAAATAGAATTTGCATGACCATTATGTTAAAATTAATTAGAAAAAAAGAATTTGGATGAACTATTACGTTTAAATTAATAGTTGCAAATTCTATTTTGCCAAGCTTTTCAAGGGTGTTGTTACAGGACACTGTACGTTTATGAATTAAGAATGCGCAAATGTGGAAGGGTAGATGAGCTTGGCCCTTTTTTTTAGATCTCATTCCTTTTGAGTGTGTAAGGTTTGGCTGAATTTTTACAAGTTTTTGTTAGTACGGCGTCCAATGGTTTTCTGTGCAACTTTTTGGTAAGAATATAGCACCATATGTCGTTATGCTCAGGAAGCCTCACAGAATATGAATCACTTTGGTGCCAGAGCGCCGCCCGCGACTGGGGGCGGGAACGCCGCCCCCAAGTTTGACCACGCTCGGGAATATAAAACGCTCAATAACAGCCAAACTGTTGATCGGACAACAAACAATCAGGAGATAAATTATGCTTAAAATGTTTGGATTTAGGTAAAAAGATACTAATTCATTTTGGCCGTCCGCATCTGGGGGGTGGGAACGCCGCCCCCTAGTTTACCACGTTTGGGAATATAAAACCGCCAATAACAGCCAAACGATTGGTCGGACAACAAAAAATCAAGAGACAAATTATGCTTGAAATGAATGGATTCAGGTTAAATGATACTAACACATTTTCGCCGCCCGCAAATGGGGGGTGGAGGGACGCCGCCCCCCAAGTTTACCACGCTTGGGAATATATAACGCTCAAAACAGCCAAACAGTTGGTCGGACAAAAAAAGTTCAAGAGGAAATTTATGCTTAAAATAAATGAATTAGATTATAAGATAATTATTTATTTTACAAGTCGCAAATTATTGTTTAATTGATAAAAATAATAATTATAACAGCATCGATAATGAGTTAAATTGTAGCAAAATACAAGTTAAAACAATTGTATGGAATTTGATGTTTATTCATATGTTAAAAAGCAATGTTAAGCCTTTATTGATGTGGACTTGATTCATCGTTTTGCATAAATGACTCATTGAACAATACAAAAGACATTAGCAACTCATAGGACATGACATAGGAGTAGGACATGAAGACCTTGCCTACGAAGCTTCCAGTGTTTTCTGCTCCAGAAAAGGCATGTAATCCTGGAAGAGCTGCTGCCTTCTTTACACCTAGTGCATTGTAAATAGGAGCCAGTGGAATAACTCTTTGCTGAGTTCTTGAATAGATCGGGATATCTTCTGACGGCAAGAATAAATACATCGGTGTCCGGAGAGAAAATATGTACTTGGGATGTTCCTCGTACAGTTGCATCAACAGCGAGAAGAAACATCTTTGTATCGGCCTCTTCTTGCGAGCTTTTTAAGTGCTCCAATTCTATTATGTTCGATTTTGTTTGATTTGACCATGCCACTATAACTTTCTTATGGGTAAGGACTGCGTGATCAAGAATGTTTTCAATAAGTAAGAAGTCAATTAATTTTTTGTGGAATTGTGTGACAGGAATTTTTTCATCTGAATGTGGCCAACGTAAATGTTATCTTCCACCCTGTAAGCCACAGGGTTAGCTCCACATTGTCTGTTGTCACGAGTACAGACTTTAGGGACATTGGTACATCATTACGATCAAACAACGACGTGCATTGCATCATTCATGTACCTTTGATCAAGCTGTTTCACAATTTATCGTCCAGTTCACTGCATCTATGTCCGCTGTCTTCTTGAACGCTTGTACCTCGGCCATACCATCAACAATAGATACGCGCATTGAACCACTTCCATAATTATCATTGAAGTCTTGCTGTTGGCAATCGTTTGGAATTTTCTCAAGAATCCCCATTAGAACACTTTTTGAGCAATGATGCATAGTTCCATCTGAGGAAGACAATGCTCTTGGAACCACTGATAACTCATACGAGCCAACAGTCAAGTGAAGGTCTATATCAGGTCTAGAGCAGGCAACAACAGGTAACCTCAAGAACAATGCTCAATCTTCTTTTAACTAGACTGTTTCATTTTGGGTTTTAACCGCAATTTCTTTCCTGCATTTTTCCACGTTTGCAGATTTAACCTCTTCATGACCATAGATTGCCGTTGCTTGATGTTATCCTGTTGTCATCAACAAAAACTACGTATTTTTCTTGGCCAATGACGTTTCTGATGCAAACATAGTTTTGAACTTTAATAGGCATGACTCTTTTTGTGATTTGATGAGTTGAGTAGAGTCATCAAGAAATGGATTACATGGCAAGTCTCTCAGTGTTTTAGTGAGAGTTTCTATGTTATTGTTGTGTCTATTCAAAAATGAGCGATTGTCATTGTGGTGTCTATTAGTTGATAGATCAACTACGCCTGCGAACTTCTTTTAATCTAGTACTATTCGTGTCATCTAACTCAGGAGCAATTAGAAAGAAGCGAGTCACTGCGTTCGGATTCAATGAAAGCCCTACAACTCCATTTTGCATTGTGCATGCTTCCAATAGAACAAAACTGAACAATGTTTTTATTTACAACCCAGTTTCCAGCAATAAAATCGTCGTATATTTCAGGTGATTTTGTAGGTAACTCGGCCATCTCTGCTAAATACAATGGAATAACTCTTGCGTAATTAAGTTAATCGCGAGCAAAGAAATATTTTGTCATTGCATCCATTACTTTGAGATGTAATTTCCAATTACCAGAGCGAACTGATACTGTGAATGACAGAGTTCTATTAACATTTGCATATTGTATTGAATTAGCGATTTGAACACGGGCGAGAAGAACATTCTTTTTGGAATTCGTGAACTTCATTTCGGATGTCATCTTTGTATCCTGTTTGGCACTCTTTCTTCAAACTCTGCGCTTGACTTTTGCAAGGGTCTTCAAGTTCAGGATATGTTTTAAAGAAAGCTTCCATGAACAGACAATGTAATGAGTGTTATGTAATTAAATGGGCATCAATACTACGTTTAACATGTTTCCCATCGAGTATTTGTGACTGTACAAGGACCGTACAACCCAACTTCAATCCAACTTGCATCAATACTTCTCCACTCTTAGTGTGTGGAAATAAGTATTGCAGAATGAATTTTATGCCATAACTGGAGTCCTACGTGCTTCCTAATTTCCTCACTGACAGCAATAAATGATGCTCCATTAAATTGACACATATAGGCCTAGTCCGTATCTAACATAATATTTGTCCAATCAAACGTTTGGCTGTTAAAGCGTTATGTTTCAAAGCGTGGCCATGCTTGGGGGCGGCGTCCTCACTCCTCAGTTGCGGTCGGCAAAAATAAATCATTATCTTATGACCCGATTAATTTATTTCAAGCATAATTTGCTTCTTGATTTTTTTTGTTGTCCGATCAACCGTTTGGCTTTTTTGAACGTTATTCCCAAGCATGGTGAACTTGGGGGCGGCGTCCCCACCGCCCAGTTGCGGGCGGCGAAAAATAATCATTATCTTATGACCTGATTCATTCATTTTAACCATAATTTGCCTCTTGATTTTTTTGTTGATCGATCAACCGTTTGTGTGTTGTTGGGCGTTTTATATTCCCGAGCGTGGTAAACTTGGGGGCGGCGTCCCTGCACCCCCCAGTTGCGGGGGGCGAAAATAAATTAGCATCTTATAACCTAAATCTATTTATTTTAAGCATAATTTGCCTCTTGATTTTGTGTTGTCCGATCAACAGTTTGGCTGTTATTGAGCGTTTTATATTCCCGAGCGTGGTCAAACTTGGGGGCGGCGTTCCCGCCCCCAGTCGCGGGCGGCGCTCTGGCACCAAAGCGATTCATATTCTGTGAGGCCTCCTGAGCATAACGACATATGGTGCTATATTCTTACCAAAAAGTTGCACGGGAATGCGATATACGACATTTGACGCTGCACTATATGTGTTCCAAATAAACCATAACACCTTTGACGACCTATCCGACGACGATGACAATGTCATTACGAATGATGACAAAGACGAAGACGATGCGACATAAGACCCCGAGGTAGGAATATAAGGAATATATCAGGTGTTACTCCTTTATTTTTATTCCAGAGACGTGTGTACCGCAGGAAGAAAGGAAGCTGGACAACAATGACGGGGACGCCAACCTAGCCCCGTGAGGGGGGTTTCATTGTCGCCACTCCCGTGACCACTGAGAGCGAAGTCTGTTTGTCATTGAATGTGTGTTCTTCAAAGGTTAGATGAAAATATTAGCCCTCATGCCCATCGCAAAAGTGTGACCAAACTGCTCCAGAGCCCTAAATTCAAAATGGCTGCCAGCAGCCATGCAAGAAATTATCTTTGCACTGGTCAGGCCTACAATATAGTTAGGTGTATAATTTTTAAGGGTATTTTGGGTCAAGAATTTCATTTTTAAAGTCTTTTGGAGATTTGACTTTTAACTCAAAAAACTCAAAAATGCACGTCGATTTACTTTTCAGAACAGTAGTAAGGAAACATTTTTAATTCCTTGGCAGTGTAAGTAGGTATGTACTAATGGGTAAAACTGTGTCTCGTCCTTTGGTTTTACTGACCAAAGTTTCGGCTCCAATTTAGGAGCCATCTTCAGGGTCCTTCCTCTCAGTCTCTGGTCGTCGACTTCATACTGAAGCGTTGTTTTTTTCTTTTTTAATTAGGTGAAATGGCCTTTGAAATCTGGGTTCATTTCGGCCAGTTAAGACGCTATAATTGGGATTTTCATATTTGCGAGATGAGTGGTGATACATGAAGGGTGAAGGACAATTACTAAAAACCCATACCTTGTTCGGGACTCGAACCCACATCCCCTTTAGTGTCGTATTCTCGGACCTACGCCCTAACCGAATACGCCACCGTGGACGGCTACTGAAGCGTTGTTCACCTCTACAATGCGTGTCTGCTGCCGCGTCCTTGCCCTCGTGTCCTCAGGCGGAATTAGGTGCGGGGCGGCGAGGTCGTATTATGTGTGGCTCGTAGGTCTTGTGGATAGCGTCTCTGCTTCCAATGCAGAAGGTCCAGGGTTCATTTCCGCCAAAGTCAGAAGATTTTAACTTCTGATTTGGACTTAAGTCCATCAGTTCTTGTCTTAGGAGTTTGTAAACGGTGACTTTGGAGCCGTCCTAGCAACGAAGAACATAATAAATTCAGAGTTGTTCTGAATCGGCCTTGTTGATTCTGCCGTTGATCCGCGGGTGTTTGCACTGTCCATACCACTGATTGCTATATTTCCTATTAAAAATATCGATCTCTGGTTGGTTATCGCTCACTCGTCGATTGCGTCGGGGCCTACAGGGTTGGCTTGGTCGCTTTGATTTAATGTCCCCCACTGAAATCAGTTATATAACTGAGTGGGTAGACTCTAATACAATTTATTTATTTTATTTATAACTGTGTAACACTTGTCTTACGTTAGTTTGGTCCCTAGAAAATCTAGTCTGGCTTCTTGTTACTCGCCGTGCGTCAGTGATTGTTTCGTGAACTGTCTGTGGTAGATTAACGGTGTTGTTTGAAGTTGTTTTGTAGGAGCTTTATAAATTATAACTAATCATGTCACTCTTATAACTATGCTAAGGATCGGTTTAACTATCATCCCTGTTGTTTTGTTAATACATATGTCCTCTTTCTCAATTTCTATAGCCTCTCTTATAAG
This sequence comes from Sweltsa coloradensis, assembly GCA_024449915.1. Taxonomy (NCBI): domain Eukaryota; kingdom Metazoa; phylum Arthropoda; class Insecta; order Plecoptera; family Chloroperlidae; genus Sweltsa; species Sweltsa coloradensis. The sequence goes on along the minus strand of JAMZAV010003250.1, from coordinate 53,070 downwards.
GCGAGGATACAAAGTAATGAGGGACTGATGCTCTTATCATGGTATTCTCAAAATCTAATACATACATGGTTTTCCCTGATGGGGAATTGGGCAGTCGTAGATCTAGGATCACCATGTTTGGTCGCCAACATGTGTTCCCGCACGCGGTAAGACACAATGTCTGCCTGTTTGTCCAACATATACACCTTCGCATGACCCACAGTGAATTTTGTAAACTACTCGGCCCTCCAGGGATGGTATCTTTCGTTGACCCTAACAAAGCTATTATATTCTTGTGTGGTCTGTAAATTTACTTACTTCATGTGTGAGAATTTAAAACCGATTCTGTCTGTTGTAGGGCCTACCCTTCACATTAGGTAAATACGCTATTGGCCAAGGTTTAGCCTCGTCTTCCGTTAATGTTCTCCGTTAATGTCCTAGTGGCTTCCTAAAATTTTATTCAGGATAAAATCATTCATTCTAAAGATGAAATTGAGTCTAACGGTAGCAGTAATTGTGATAGGCCTACTTGGCCTAGGCCCACTCGCAGTGTATTGGTCGAGCGGCCGGGCGGGCCCGGAGACGCTTATTTCGATGAGGTACCCCTACCGGCGGTAGAACAAGATGATATTATATTTTTTAGAAAGATTACTTCAAAATACATACGATAAGCCGTATCCGAGAAAAAATCCATCTTGTTCTACATGCCGTTTTGGCGCTTTGAGTGCGCCGCGACGCTTCCGCACGGCGCTTCACTCTTTTGATTATTATTTCCAAACCAAACAAGATACATTAATAAACTTAGTACTATTGTTTAGAAGAAGAATATCCCTTTCCAGTGAATACCCACATTAAACCATTACAAATATTGTAGGGTATTTAAATTGGCCTACAACGCAAAAATGTGACTTTTTATCAATTTTACTGGATATTCAATGACAATTTACGAGAACATTTGAAAACATATTGTTGGTTTATCAGTCTTAAAAACATGCTGTCACATGTGTTATAATACTACAATGCACAGATAGTTATACGAAGTCGGTGAGATTGTGCATGACATGCGTTTGTTTCGGCCGCGCGTCTATTAGTTCCGCTGTCACGCCAAGCACATTGTGAGTTGTAAGCGCCAAACCGCTCATACGTTACCATTCGGCCATGTAGGTATCAACGAAAGTCTTTGTGATTTAGCAGTGTAAGTTCTTTAAATGCTATTTATGTCATATTTTATCTCAATTGAAACATTTGGTTCAGTTTTTTGTCAATCGACAGCAAATGCAGGAACAAAGCTGCATTGCAGTCTTTCATCACAAATATAATAATTTTTTTTTACCAGTGCTGCTTCATTGATGTAATTTTTAAAACTGAATAGTGTGGCCAACCCTAAAAATAAATTTGGAATTAAAAGACCATCTCGTTGGAAACATGCTACTGTAGCAGTACACAACGGTTATTGTTGTTGTTCCGGCTTAGAGATTATTTGCATTTGTTATGTAAATCCGATAATATATATTTATAGCTATGACTGGAAAACAGTATTCTCATGATTCAATCCCATATTATTGTTATAACATGATCGAACATTAATTGCATGGAGTATTTTGATATCATTTTCTTAATGCAATGCCAAAATGGGTAAACTGTGTTTCAAGATTTATGTATATACGAATTGTATCTATGGATGACGAACCAAAAACAAAGTACTAAACTCAAGAAAGTAATAGATCAGACGCTGTCTATTCTGTGACGGCAAATTTTTTAGACACTGGGTCTGTTATCGACCTGTACCAAAATACGTATTTTACTTGTATCTGTTACCGTATAAAGATATATCTTTAAAACTGAATGTGAAATTCCACTCTTCTTGTTGTTGGGCTGTTGATCAATTATCTTGTGCTATTGAAAAAAAATTAAAAAATACACCCAGTATTATAAAGAGGTACCGGAAGGCGAGGTCAATTGCGTCGGGACCTACAGGGTTGGCTTGGTCACTTTGATTTACTGTCCCCCACTGAAAATCAGTTATGTAACTGAGTGGGTAGACTCTAAATACAATTTATTTATTATTATAATTATTTAAGTAAGAACTGTTGGGGTAAACCCGTTTTATTCTACAATAGCTGATGAGTGTCGGTGAAACTTTATAAAATGTGTCTAAGCTCGAAGAGACTGACAAGAAAACAATTATGACGAAGAACGAAAACGTGGACATCAAACCTTCCAAGAGAATGGTCTTGCACCAATCTGCTGCTATATTCATTAGTGTGAGGCTTAATGAAGAATAAAAGAGATTCAGATTCTTTACCATTTGTGACAGTATACACAAATGTGTGCAAACGATACGTTAATGATGCTATGATTCTTTCGATGGACTTGGTGTTTGTGCCTACTATTCCCAAATATCCTCTCATCTCTAGCATTGTGTCATAACCTAATAGCACAATCCAAATAAGTAAGAACACCTCTTGCTTAGGAGTGTTCGTGCATCATCAGTTTGGGAGCAAAACTTTTTTGCACATTTTGCATTCTCCACTGGATGTACGTAGTTGTTTTTACGACAATATTCCCAGGTTTGAGACGTATGTTGCTAACTGCCAGTTAGTACTTGAAGATGACTTGTTCGTACCTCATGGATTTAATTTCTATTCAATTAAGAAGAAACCATTGACGGTAAAAACCAAACTCATGACACAGTCGTCGTGCTATGTTAAAGAACTGTGGTGAATTAAAATTCCAAATTGGGCAGTAACAAACTTCTGACATCAGAAGAATCAAATATCAGATAAAATACATTATTCTTCAATATGACAAAACCCCACGCCGAGCGACGAGAAATTACAGACAGAACTTTGATGATGCGACCTATCTTTAATCACAAATCAAGTGCCTAGTTTGAAAAATGATATCGCTTATTCACCGATTTATATAGTGATATATCAAGATTCCATCATCATGGGGAGGCTTTTAACACTTTCAACATCATCATCAGTCTTCTGACGTTTTCTTCATATACACTGCCTTCTCAACCTCGGTAGGTAACGTTGCTGAGAAGATCGACCAAACTCATATTATGGCCACTGCAGATCTTGCCATAAACAGCAATGAACTGAAAATCTTATGGAGTAAAACCGGAGTAAACCAGCTGCTCTCTCCTGTAAAATAAGAATGCGTTTAGGTGGCATGCATAATACATAGGCGTTTTTGGCCAGTATAAAATCAATGTTTGGTGATGGAGGACTTACCAACTAATAACTATACTGGGAATATATGCTGATTTGACTGCCAATCTCTTCTGCAAGGTTAACAACTAATCGTGGTGTACGAGTTATTAAAACGTAATGGAAGCTCTTATGCATTTGTTTATGAAAGCAGCTCAAACCTGGTCAGAGTCCAACGACATGCCTTGGTTATATATTACCACCAAATAACAAAACATAATTGCAAATCAACATGCAAGTCTTGGATGGGCATGTTTGTGTGCACTGTCAAAATATACTTGAACATGAATTGTTAAAGATGTTACTGTATTGTCATTTTCGAAAGCTGGAAGTGAATTTTCTCACACATTTAAATTTTGCTCTAACTAAAACTACGGATAAAAAAATATGAAGCCCTAATGAACCCCTACTGATGATAATTCATTTCAACTGCATGCTAAGAGGGGCCAAATTTCAATGTTTTGGTATGGTGTTAGAATGGTGTTAGAGCCATGTTGCAAATCCGTTATTGCAGTCATTCGACTACGGTTGGAGAACATACAATGTCTTATAACTAGGAAAACGCTTAAGTCCCCGCGCGTTGTTGGATGGGCGTATATGGTGCATTGGGCTGCCATGTGTTCCGCGGATTTTCTGTTGTTCTGTGAAAAAAAAATCATTACTTAGTTGAAGATTTTTTAAATTTAATTAAATTAAATAAAATTTAACTTAATTTTTTAAATTAAATTTAAAAAAAATAAAAAATAAACTTAATTTTTTTAATCGTAATTTTTAAAAAAGAAAAAAATCGTAAAATTGCAATTTTCATAAGAAATAATTATTTGATTGCGCTAAAATTTTACACGAACATATCAATTCATAAAATTAAGGTTCTGTAAAAAAATCATTACAATAGGATAAAGCATGCAGGTGTTATAAGTCGAAGAATTGTTTTAAAAAAGAAAAAAAAAACGTAAAATTACGATTTTCATAAGAAATAATTTTTCGATTACGCTCAAATTTCAACACGAATATCTTATTTCATAAAATTAAGGTTCTGTGAAAAAAATCATAAGAATCGGAAAAGCATGTAGGTGTTATAAGTCGAAGAAATTTTTAAAAATCGAAAAAAAATCGTAAAATTGCGTTTTTTATGAGAAAAAATTCCCGATTGCGCTCAAAAAACGTGGCAGTTCTAAGTTCAGAGATTTCGAAGGCCTCCATAAAATTTCATCGCAATCGGAGTATTGGTTTAGCCGGAATCGTGTTAACAAACACACAATAATACAAACAGAAAAAAAAAAAGAAAAAAAAAAAACATTCCGGATTTTTTTCTCCAGTGGAGTGAAATGGAATCTTCGCTTCGCTCGCTACGCTCGCTACGCTCATCCAATAATATTGTATTTACGTCAACAAATCACACATCTTTATAGTAGTGACAAGCAGTGTGAAACAGACAAGTGCCAATGCAAAACGAGCTTTGTATCACTGCTTGTGGGTTAGTTAGTTAGTTATTGGGGTTTTAGGGCACAAAACACGCTTGTGGGTGTGATGGAAATTGGAGAAATGTAAATAAAACTGAATGTATACAAAGCATGCAAATTATAATACTGTAAAGATTGAAAACGCAAACTTTAACGTAATGTTGTATATTTATGTAAGTAATAGCTGGAACACAATTATTTACAGAAAATCCAAGAGTTAGAACACGAGAGACGAGATTCAAAGATCTATATTACACTCTTAGAATCCATCCATAACTAAAAATGGTTAAAATATTCTATAAAATAATCCTATGCGTAAAAATAATTTAGCACAGAGACGTCTGCAACTCGAGAATGGTGAGCAAAACTTACTTATTAATAACAACAATAAAGGTAAAGCCTTATACAGTATTAATAAAAATACCCTTCATATTTTAATTTTAATATTTCATTCATTTTATGGGAACATAACAAATGTTTTTAGTAGCTATATTACATACCAGTAAAAGCCACACAAGAATGTCATGCACACTTAACATGCCTATACGTGCTACACCCTTAATTATAATTTGACGTGACGTGTGTCAAATTTTTTTAGAAATTGATTTAAATTCTTACATATTTAATTGATTTAAAAGTTGTATTGCCAATTTTTCTTTATATGTGTTCTGTTCGGCGCCCGGAACTCACAGTGAACACTGCGCGACAGCGGAAGTAAATAAGACGCGCGGCCGAACAAACGCATGTCATGCACAATCTCAGTGACTTTGTGTAACTATCTGTGCATTGAAGTATTATAACACATGTGACAGCATGTTTTTAAGACTGATTAACCAACAATATGTTTACAACTCTTCTCGTTAAGTGACATTGAACATCCAAGTAAAATTGATAAAAAGCCACATTTTTGCGTTTTAGGCCAATTAAAATACCCTACAATATTTTTAATGGGTCAATGTGGGTATTCACTGAAAAGTGCTATTCTTCTTCTAAACAATGGTACTAAGTTTATTAATATACCGTAGTTGGTTTGGAAATAATGATCAAAAGAGTGAAGCGCCGTGCGGAAGCGTCAGCGGAAGTAAATAAGACGCGCGGCCGAACAAACGTATGTCATGCACAATCTCAGTGACTTTGTGTAACTATCTGTGCATTTAAGTATTATAACACATTTGACAGCATGTTTTTAAGACTGATAAACCAACAATATGTTTACAACTCTTCACGTTAAGTGACATTGAATATCCAAGTAAAATTGATAAAAAGTCACATTTTTGCGTTTTAGGCCAATTAAAATACCCTACAATATTTTTAATGGGTAAATGTGGGTATTCACTGAAAAGTGCTATTCTTCTTCTAAACAATGGTACTAAGTTTATTAATATATCTTGTTTGGTTTGGAATTAATAATCAAAAGAGTGAAGCGCCGTGCGGAAGCGTCGCGACGCACTCAAAGCGCCAAAACGGCATGTAGAACAAGATGGATTTTTCTCGGATACGGCTTATCGTATGTATTTTGAAGTAATCTTTCTAAAAAGTATAATATCATCTTGTTCTACCGCCGGTAGGGGTCCAACTTTCATAACTTGCCGATTGCCGCTGCACCATATCCCCGGGTTGTGTGTTTACAAATACACTCACAATATACACAATATACAATACAATTACAAAAACAAAAACAGCCTGAAACATTATTCTATTTTACTATCCTCTGATTTGAAGTCCAACACACTTCATAAGTTACTTTATTTATGATAATAAATATTTTTAACATGAAGTAGCATATCTATACTCATATGTCCTAGCGGTTAAATGTAACAGCCACCTAATTTTTGCCAAGAATTGTGGTTGAAAAAAGTCTTCATTTGAAAAATGTTTGAATGTTATTAAAATAATTTTAAATATCATTGAAACCTAAAAAATTGAAGTCTGTATAAGTTTGGGCCTCAAAGGGTTAATAAATTATATGCTGGCGATACTATTACATTATGTCCCTGCAAATGAAGCAATTTGACATATTTGTTTTGTGGAGTTGGATGTAGTAAGGTACACATCAGTTCGAGTTAACCAAACACGGATTTAATTTTGATGGTAAGCCATAGGCCTACGTAACTCGCATTTCGGTATCCACGAAAGGGGTTTACGCATTTTTCGGAGTTTTTTAACTATAAAATTAAACCTCTGCTATTTAATATTTAATACAATCGAGTAGTTAAAAAATCCATCCCGACCGGGGCTATTTACTCAAGGTAAAATTTTGCACTTTAAATAAGTTAGACCAGCTTACTCCGAAAATTAACTCAATTTTTGGCAACATGCGCTCGCTTTTGGTTTCAACCAAGGTGCTTTGACACTCCGACCAGTGAAGATTTATTCGACTTTGGTCCAAAGAGATTAAAATAATTGCGCTTCTGCTACGCAAAGCTTTTAATCTCTTTGTGTGTTTCATTCAACAATATAGAAGGCACTGACCTAAGCCAACCGCTTATTGTTTTGTATCCATGACAGTGACAGATCATCTCCTGTCAAAACATGTCAAAAATATTTTTAAGATTCATTTGTGACAGACAGAGAACTATTCCTCTGGAGGGAACCCTTATAACTTGTGTGGTAAGCGTTTCATTGAGTATTATTCATTCTTATTCTTAAAGAACTGAAATAAAATCTTGGAAACTGCTATGCAATTATTGTGCGACAGACTGATGGAAGTATTTCGACAGCCTACAATCAAAACGTGAACTGTAGCCGGCCAACTAAGCTCTATCAGATTAAAATACCGGTAAGGTGGATCTATACGAGCTAGTATTGACTTTTGCCCATAAATAGAGTATTTAAAAAGGTAGAGGGGTTCGACTCACATTAGCAGAAGTCCACGAACAAGTACAAACAATAGGTAGTATAGATTTGGGCCTAGGGTATTAACACTGTCACAAAGTAGGGAAAAGGGGTATGTTTGGTGGCAGTTCGATAGACTACGGTACTACTGACGTGTATGTATGCTCCGTTTAGTACCGAATATTGTCTACATTCGGTCGTCTTTCTTCAATAGGTGTCCGTCCGGCTTTGCGTACTCTCCGAGACTCTCCGAGACTCTCCGAGGCTAACGCGAGCCGAGATGAACAGGGGAAGAGGCGATGCAATAGAGGGAGAGGAGTCATGCAGAGCAGCACGGTGTCCCATATGAGTGAGTACATTGCAATTTTTCTAGGAACCAACCCCGTCTGGGCCCGGGGTAGAAATGGCCCAGAACATTCCACAACGGCTCATCGTAAAATGAGACAGAGAGGCAGTCGGTGTGGATTTGAGCTACCGAACTGAGCGGTAACAGCCAGCTTAGTAGGCCCCAACCCGGGAAGCCTAAGATCTATTAAAGTAGGCCCAGATTATTGGTCAAGACAGTGTCAAGAAGGCCTACTAACACCCTTGATAGGCTAAGACAGCCATCACTGGACCTATAGACTCGTACCCACTACTATTGCTCTGTCAATGTAGAAGAGGCTAACCTATGCAGAAGATTGCCAATCGAGTAGACAATGACGACCGCGACGTGAGAACCCCCTTTCCTGACCTTACCCGTGTCTGGTTCTGACCAGAATGGCCCCCCCTCCCCCCCCCCCTAGGTTAGAGTGGGGCATTATAACCTAACGGTTGACGTGTCCTTAATCCCAATAAACCAAATGCTTTAAAGTTAGTGGGTTAAATAAGAATTTATTTTTATTTACCCTCTATGTCCTCTTAATTATTTTCAATATGCTTAGACGGGAGGAGTCTCACCCTCATCGAAGGTCAATGGGCCTCCGGCAACCGGGATAGTATTGCCTTATTATCTGCGTTTGACGCGGGTAGGATCCCTGGTTGAAAACACAGCCGGCGTTACAACCGGCGTCCGCTTACACGAGACACTTTACGAGCGTAATCTAGAATTGGCCCAGAGCATGGCTCTGCTAATCGTAAAAGGCGATTCAAGAGAAAAAGTCCACCTCGCAAACATCAGCTAGAATGAAGGGTAGTATTTTACTCCTCGAAAATAGAGGCGAGCTCTGGCAATCGTCGTCGGGGACCTTGCCCCCTTCCCTTGACGACCCCTCGACGACGATGATGACAATTACACCACGAACGATGACGAAGACAATGACGACCGCGACGTGAGAACCCCCTTTCCTCCCCTTACCCGTGGCTGGTTCTGACCAGCATGGGCTCCTCCTCCCCGTCCCCCTAGATAAGAGTGATGCATTATGACCTAACGGTTGACGCGTCCTTAATAAAAAAATATATATTAAAAAAAATACAACTCTGAGTTATATTATGCTAGGCCTACTAATATAAGCGGGGTCTAGCTGCTTGCTGTACGAAGTGACAAACATCGACGCCACAATCTTAGTATTTATTGTCACCCCCGTCTGGGCCCGGGTTAAATTTTGGCCCAGAGCATTGCTCTGCTTTTCGTAAAAGGCGAGGACAGAGGTTAAGTCCATATCGCTAACAACAGCTAGCAATAAACGGGGAGTACTCTCTCAAACTAGAGGCGAGCACTGGAAGTCGTCGTAGGGTCCTTCCTCTTCTGCCCCTTGACTACCTCCTCGACGACGACGATCATGACAGCATGAAAGATGACAAAGACGATGACGACCACGACATGAGAACACCCCACGCTTTCCTCCCCCTCCCGTGGCTGGTTCTAACCAGCTTAAGATTTTCCTCCCCACATAAGTAAGATCATGAATCACTCAATCAAACACTCGTCTAAGAGAAGCGAAAATATTGTATTCACGCCGTTTAATAAATTATATGCTGGCGATACTATTACATTTATGTCCTCTCAAATGAAGCAATTTGACATATTTGTTTTGTGGAGTTGACCGTTGTAGAGTACACATCAGTTCGACCCGGTGTGACCCTCTCAGAACCCGGATCCACAAAGAAGAGTTAACCAAAAACGGAGTTAATTTTGATGGTAGCGCCGTAGGCCTACGTAACTCGCATTTCGGTATCCACGAAAGGGGTTTACGCATTTTTCGGAGTTTTTTAACTATGAAATTAAATCTCTGCTATTAAATATTTAATACAATCGAGTAGTTAAAAAATCCATCCCGACCGGGGCTATTTACTCAGAGTTAAATTTTGCATTTTAAATAAGTTTAGACCAGCTTACCCCTAAAATAAACTCAATTTTTGGCAACATGAGCTCGCAATTTTTGGTTTCAACCAAGGTGCTTTGACACTATTCCAACATCTTTAGATTTAGTCTTTGGTCCAAAGAGCTTAAAATAATTGCGCTTCTGCAAGGCAAAGCTTTTAATCTCTTTGTGTGTTTCATTCAACAATATAGAAGGCACTGACCTAAGCCAACCACTTATTATTTTGTATCCATGACAGTGACAGATCATCTCCTGTCAAAACATGTCAAAAATATTTTTAAAGATTCATTTGTGACAGACAGAGAACTATTCCTCTGGAGGGAACCCTTATAACTTGTGTGGTAAGCGTTTCATAGAGTAATATTCATTCTTATTCTTAAAGAACTGAAATAAAATCTTGGAAACTGCTATGCAATTATTGTGCGACAGACTGATGGAAGTATTTCGACAGCCTACAATCAAAACGTGAACTGTAGCCGGCCAACTCTCTATCAGATTAAAATACCGGTAAGGTAGATCTATACGAGCTAGTATTGACTTTTGCCCATAAATAGAGTATCTCAAAAGGTAGAGGGGTTCGACTCACAATAGCAGAAGTCCACGAACAAGTACAAACAATAGGTAGTGTAGATTTGGGCCTAGGGTATTAACACTGTCACATAGTAGGGAAAAGGGGTATGTTTGGTGGCAGTTCGATAGACTATGGTACTACTGACGTGTATGTATGCTCCGTTTAGTACCGAATCTTGTCTACATTCGGTCGTCTTTCTTCAATAGGTGTCCGTCCGGCTTTGCGTACTCTCCGAGACTTTGAGACTCTCTGAGACTTTGAGACTCTCTGAGACTCTCCGAGGCTTCCGAGGCTAACGCGAGCCGAGATGAACAGGGGAAGAGGCGATGCAATAGAGGGAGAGAAGTCATGGAGTGCGGCACGGTGTCCCAGATGAGTGAGTACCTACATTGCAATTTTTCTAGGTACCAACCCCGTCTGGGCCCGGGGTAGAAATGGCCCAGAACATTCCACAACGGCTCATCGTAAAATGAGACAGAGAGGCAGTCGGTGTGGATTTTAGTTACCGAACTGAGCGGTAACAGCCAGCTTAGTAGGCCCCAACCCGGGAAGCCTAAGATCTATTAAAGTAGGACCAGATTATTAGTCAAGACAGTGTCAAGAAGGCCTACTAACACCCTAGATAGGCTAAGACAACCATCACTGGACCTTTAGACTCGTACCCACTACTTTTGCTCCGTCAATGTAGAAGAGGCTAGCCTATGCATAAGATTGCCAATCGAGTAGACAATGACGACCGCGACGTGAGAACCCCCTTTCCTGACCTTACCCGTGTCTGGTTCTGACCAGAATGGGCCCCCCTCTCCCCCCCCCTAGGTTAGAGTGGGGCATTTTAACCTAACGGTTGACGCGTCCTTAATAACAATAAACCAAATGATTTAAAGTTAGTGGGTTAAATAAGAATTTATTTTTATTTACCCTATATGTCCTCTTAATTATTTTCAATATGCTTAGACGGGAGGAGTCTCACCCTCATCGAAGGTCAATGGGCCTCCGGCAACCGGGATAGTATTGCCTTATTATCTGCGTTTGACGCGGGTAGGATCCCTGGTTGAAAACAAGGCCGGCGTTACAACCGGCGTCCGCTTACACGAGACACTTTACGAGCGTAATCTAGAATTGGCCCAGAGCATGGCTCTGCTAATCGTAAAAGGCGATTCAAGAGAAAAAGTCCACCTCGCAAACATCAGCTAGAATGAAGGGTAGTATTTTACTCCTCGAAAATAGAGGCGAGCTCTGGCAATCGTCGTCGGGGACCTTGCCCCCTTCCCTTGACGACCCCTCGACGACGATGATGACAATTACACCACGAACGATGACGAAGACAATGACGACCGCGACGTGAGAACCCCCTTTCCTCCCCTTACCCGTGGCTGGTTCTGACCAGCATAAGCTCCCCCCCCCCCCCCCTAGGTTAGAGTGGTGCATTATGACCTAACGGTTGACGCGTCCTTAATAATAATAAAAAAAAAATACAACTCTGAGTTATATTATGCTATAGGCCTACTAATATAAGCGGGGTCTAGCTGCTTGCTGTAAGAAGTGACAAACATCGACGCCACAATCTTAGTATTTATTGTCACCCCCGTCTGGGCCCGTGTTAAAATTTGGCCCAGAGCATGGCTCTGCTTTTCGTAAAAGGCGAGGACAGAGGTTAAGTCCATATCGCTAACAACAGCTAGCAATAAACGGGGAGTACTTCCTCAAACTAGAGGCGAGCACTGGAAGTCGTCGTAGGGTCCTTCCTCTTCTGCCCCTTGACTACCTCCTCGACGACGACGATCATGACAGCATGAAAGATGACAAAGACGATGACGACCACGACATGAGAACACCCCACGCTTTCCTCCCCCTCCCGTGGCTGGTTCTAACCAGCTTAAGATTTTCCTCCCCACATAAGTAAGATCATGAATCACTCAATCAAACACTCGTCTAAGAGAAGCGAAAATTGTATTCACGCCGTTTAATAAATTATATGCTGGCGATACTATTACATTTATGTCCTCTCAAATGAAGCAATTTGACATATTTTTTGTTTTGTGGAGTTGGCCGTTGTTAACCAAAAACGGAGTTAATTTTGATGGTAGCGCCGTAGGCCTACGTAACTCGCATTTCGGTATCCACGAAAGGGGTTTACGCATTTTTCGGAGTTTTTTAACTATGAAATTAAATCTCTGCTATTAAATATTTAATACAATCGAGTAGTTAAAAAATCCATCCCGACCGGGGCTATTTACTCAGAGTTAAATTTTGCATTTAAAATAAGTTTAGACCAGCTAACCCCTAAAATTAACTCAATTTTTGGCAACATGAGCTCGCAATTGGTTTCAACCAAGGTGCTTTGAAACTAATCGTAAAAGGCGATTCAAGAGAAAAAGTCCACCTCGCAAACATCAGCTAGTATAAGAGAGGAGAATATTACTCCTCTAAACTAGTGGCGAGCTCTGGCAATCGTCGTCGGGGACCTTGCCCCCTTCTCTTGATGACCCCCCGGCGACGATGACAATGACACCATAAGGAGGTCTAGCTTAAATGGAACAGCACGTCCACGATCGTGTTTGTTTCTTTGAGCCTATTCGCCATTTTGTTTGTTATAACCACTACTTGCAGGTTATACTTTGCTACCTTTAACTGTGGTAGGCTTTAGGTTACCTTTGTTATTAAATTAAACTATCAAAATGTCTGCCAATTTGAAGTGCTAACATGTAGGCCTACACCGCCGACCACACACCTGCGCCTGTACATAACTCCATGATGACACAACGAACTATGACAAAGACGATTACGACCGCGACGTGAGAAACCCCCCTTCCTCCCTTACCCGTGGCTGGTTCTGACCAGCATGGGCCCCTCCTCCTCCCACCCTCCTTAGGCTAGAGTGTTGCATTATGACCTAACGGTTGACGCGTCCTTACATCCAAATAAACCAAAAAAAAACCAAAAAAAACTATTCCAACATCTTTGGATTTAGTCTTTGGTCCAAAGAGCTTAAAATAATTGCGCTTCTGATAGGCAAAGCCACTGCCTCCTAGATGTTCGTCGTGGCTCCTCGTTCCCTGCCTGTCCATGCGCACAGTGTTAATTGTTGTCCAAAGCGCTAGTTACCGTCCCCAAGAGCTTTCTTTTGTTTTTGATGTTGTCATCACATTAAATGTCATCTCCCATGTATTTTACTGTTGAATCCAACTTAATTGAATGTTTTAGATCGTATTTTGTATACGTACATCACTTATCATGGTTTTGCAGAATAGTAATATACAAATTTGTCTAGTTATATTATGCTGGTAATTAAACAGAAAGTAGATATTGATAACTTTGTTGTTGATAATATAAGGCAAGGGCTAATAGGCATGTTAATTTTATCTATAGGGCCTATGCCTCCTATTCCTAATCATATTAAAAATCAATAGGCTTAGGTAGCCTACTCGGGCCCTAGTCTTGACTAGGCCACGAGCTAAGTAATATTACTTTCCGTCAAGCAGTGGCGTGTGATAAGGGGGAGTCTGGGGCCCCCCTTATTGCCACCGGGCCAAGGTGGCACAATTTCCTTATTTCCCTGTAGTTCATGCAAAGAAAGGCCTACTTTTTTTAGATAATGGCATCGTGGTATCTTACAACTTCTTGCACGCACCATTGCCTATTATGAAGAAAAACACAGCTCAACTCTGGCATTATGACATTTTAATCGTATGCAGATTGTATGTAAACAACAAAAACAAAAGAAAGCTCTTGGGGACGGTAACTAGCGCTTTGGACAACAATTAACGCTGTGCGCATGGACAGGCAGGGAACGAGGAGCCACGACGAACATGAACATCTAGGAGGCAGTGGGCAAAGCTTTTAATCTCTTTGTGTGTTTCATTTAAACAATATAGAAGGCACTGACCTAAGCCAACCACTTATTGTTTTGTATCCATGACAGTGACAGATCATCTCCTGTCAAAACATGTCAAAAATATTTTTAAGATTCATTTGTGACAGACAGAGAACTATTCCTCTGGAGGGAACCCTTATAACTTGTGTGGTAAGCGTTTCATAGAGTAATATTCATTCTTATTCTTAAAGAACTGAAATAAAATCTTGGAAACTGCTATGCAATAATTGTGCGACAGACTGATGGAAGTATTTCGACAGCCTACAATCAAAACGTGAACTGTAGCCGGCCAACTAAGCTCTATCAGATTAAAATACCGGTAAGGTAGATCTATACGAGCTAGTATTGACTTTTGTCCATAAAAAGAGTATCTCAAAAGGTAGAGGGGTTCGACTCACATAAGCAATTTTCCACGAATAAGTACAAACAATAAGTGTACATTTGGGCCTAGGGTACCTTTGATTAACACTGTCACATAGGCCTAGTAGGGAAAAGGGGTAGCCCTATGGTGGCAGTTAGATGGGCGACGGTACGAGTAACGTGTATGTATGCTCCGTTTAGTACCGAAACTTCTCTACATTCGTTCGTCTTTCTTCAATAGGTGTCCGTCCGGCCATGCGTACTCTCCGAGTCTTTGAGACTCTCTACTCTCCGAGTCTTTCCGAGACATCTCGAGGCTGACGCGAGCCGAAAAGAACAGGGGCAGAGGCGTTGCAATGGAGGGACAGGAGTCATGCAGAGCGGCACGGTGTCCCATATGAGTGAGTACATTGCTATATTTCTAGGAACCAACCCCGTCTGGGCCCGGGGTAGAAATGGCCCAGAACATTCCACAACGGCTCATCGTAAAATGAGACAAAGAGGCAGTCGGTGTGGATGTGAGTTACCGAACTGAGCGGTAACAGCCAGCGTAGTACCCGGAAAGCCTAAGATCTATTAAAGTAGGCCAAGATTATTTGTCAAGACAGTGTCAAGTAGGCCTACTAACACCCTAGATAAGACAACTAGGCCTATCCCAGGACCTCTAGACTCGTAATCACTATGATTGCTCCGTGTCCATTAAGTGAGCTGACACTCTGTATAACACTTTTATCGTAGGCCTAACTTGGCAGAAGAAAACTGGTAGGCCTACTTTTCCAGATCGCGATAACAAATCACATAGGGCCAACAACTCACTGTATAAAACACATTTATCGTTTGCCTAACTGAGCTGAAGAAAATGGGTACCTACTTAACCCGATTGCAATAACAAATCACATACAACTGACTAAATTAATTAATTTTATCGTAAGCTTAACTCTGCTTAAGAAAACGGGTACTTTTCCCGGTCGCAATAAAAAATCACATACAACTCACTGTATAAAACACTATTAACGTAGGCCTTACTAGGCTAAAGAAAGAAGAAAGAGAAGAATCGCGATAACAAATTAATCACTTACGATCACTATATGAATAACTTTTTTGTGTGGCTCGTTAGTCTTGTGGTTAGCGTATCTGCTTCCAATGCAGAAGATCCAGGGTTCGATCCCGCCACAATTTATAAGTTGTTTTCTTCTGATTTGGAATAAATTCCACCAGGTCTTGTCTAAGGATTTTGTAAACGGTGGCTTTGGAGCCGTTTTACCAACGAGGCACACAATAATTCTGAATCGGCCTTGTTGATTCTTGCGTTTATCCATGGATGTTTGCACTGTCCATACTATTGATTGTAAAATTTCCTAATACGAAATATCGATCGTTGGTTGGTTATCACTCATTCGTCAATTGCGTTGGAGCCTACAGAGTTGGCTTGGTAGTTTTGGTTTATTGTCCTCCGCAAAAAATCTGTTATGTGACTGAGTGGGTCGACTCTTAATGCGATTTTTCTGTCGAAGACCTAGCTTGGCTAAAGAAAACGGGTACTTTTAACAATTTAACAACAACAACAACATTTATCGTTTGCCTAACTCGGCTAAAATAAACGGGTAGTTTATCCGATTGCAATGACAAATCACACACAACTCAGTGTATAAAACACTTTATCATAGGCCTAAATCAGCTGAAAAAAACGGGTACTTTCCCGATCGCGATAGCAAATCACATACAACTCACTGAATTAATTAATTTTATCGTAAGCTTAACTCGGCTTAAGAAAACGTGTACTTTTCCCGGTCGCAATAAAAAATCACATACAACTCACTGTATAAAACACTTTTATCGGGGAGGACATGAAAGGAGCTTCCACGAAGATTGTTAGATTATGAAAACGATACAATCGGGCGTCCCCTGGAAACGACAAAAATGTCGGCTAATCCTTTCAAAATTAGAGTAAAAAACCCTTCAAAGGCACAGGATCGGAGTTTTTCAATGCCAAAACTTGTAACAATCTCAATTTATTAACATTGAGGGCTTATCTAGTATAAGGGAACTTTAACCATAAGAGATGTGCAATAATTACAACTGTGATATTTTGCTGGTCTTGAAGACGCACAGAGGACCAACAAAAAGCAGACCAAAGATTCGACATTAAGTTGTTCATAAAAATTCCTTATGACAAAATATGAAAGTGCAATATTTTCCCGAACACAATAACAAATCACTGTATTAAACCCTTTTAATGTAAGCCTAACAAGGCTGAAGAAAGAAGAAGAAGAAGAATCGCGATAACAAATCACATACAATAACTGTATGAAAACCTTTTATATCGTTGGCCTACCTTAAATGAAGAAAACGGGTATTTTTCTTGAAAGCAAATACAATTTTGAAGTTGTTTTGAATCAGCCTTGTTGATTCTGGCGTGGATCCACGGATGTTCGCTCTGTCCATACCATTGATTGTTTTATTTCCTAATAAAAATATCGATCTTTGGTTGGTTATCGCTCACTCGTCCATTGCGTCGAGGCCTACAAGGTTGGCTTGGACGCTTTGTTTATTGTCTCCTACTAAAAAGCACTGTTATGTGACTCAGTGGGTCGACTCTTAATGCGGATTTTTTTATTTATTTATCGTCGGCCTAACTAGGCTGAAAAAAGAAGAAAAGAAGAATCGCGAAAACTAATAACATAGAATTACTGTATGAGACACTTTTATCCAAGGCCAACTTTGCTGAAGAAAATAGGTATTATTTCCCGATTGCTATAACATATCACATATGACTCACTGTATAAAACGTATAACGAAAGTTTATATAGGCTGAAGAAAGGAGAAGGAGAAGAATCGTGACAAAAAATCACATACATTCACTGTATGAAACACTTTTAATCGTTGGCCTCACTTGGCTGAAGAAAAGGGGTATTTTTCTTGAACGAAAATACAAAAGTTGTTCTGATTCAGCCTTTGGGTTGACTCTGGCGTTGATCTACGGATGTTCACTCTGTCCAAACCATTGATTGTTATATTCTTATAAAAATATCGATCTTTGGTGGTTATCGCTCACTCGTTTATTGCGCCGAGACCTACAAGGTAGGCTTGGAGGCTTTGGTTTATTGTCTCCTACTAAAAAGCAGTTATGTGACTCAGTGGGTAGACTCTTAATGCGGATTTTTGGATTTATTTATCGTAGGCCTTACTAGGCTTAAAAAAGATGAAGAGAAGAATCGCGATAACTAATGACATAGAATCACTGTATGGGACACTTTTATCCAAGGCCCACTTGGCTGAAGAAAACGGGTATTTTTCCTGATTGCTATAACTAGAGGTAGTGAAAAATGGTGATAACGAAATTTGCGAATTTTTTTAAATGTGCTTTTTATTGCCTAAAATGAAATATTGTCGACGAATTACATCATTTAGAGATGGAAAAAACACATTTTGAAAACGCGAATTTCGCGAAATTTCGTGTATAGCGCGAAATAACGCACAAAATTGTATCAAACTGGTAAAACGCGAATTAAATCGCGAAATTGGACCTTTTAGTGTGCAAATATGTGAAGTGATGTAGAGGTGCCGGTCCAGTTTTGGTGGAGGTGCCGGTCCAGACCGAATATTACGCGCGCGGTAGGCGGGGTACCGTGACGTCACGGGCTCCACGGAAATAGACCTTAAAAATAACGGCGCGTATCACGGCTTCCGCGAAAATAGTATACCAAAATAACAGTGCATACAATTTTTTTAAATGATTTTTTGATTTTTTAGTAACTTTTTGACAATTTTTTTGAAATCGCGAAAAACGCGAAATTTGGGTTTTTATATCACCATTTCTCATTACCTCTAGCTATAACATATCACATATAGCTCACTGTATAAAAACCTATAACGAAGGCTTATGTAGGCTGAAGAAAGTAGAAAAAGAAGAATCGAGATAACAAATCACATACATACATTCACTGTATGAAACACTTTAATCGTTGGCCTTACTTGGCTGAAGAAAACGGGTATTTTTCTTTAATGCAAATACAAAAGTTGTTCTGAATCAGCCTTATTGATTCTGGCGTTGATCCACGGATGTTCGCTCTGTCCAAACCATTGATCGTTATATTTCCTAATAAAAATATCAATCTTTGGTTGCATGTTTATCGCTCACTTGTCCATTGCGACGAGGCCTACAAGGTTGGCTTGGACGCTTTAGTTTATTGTCCCCTACTAAATAGCAGTTATGTGACTGATTGGGTAGACTCTTATTGCGGATTTTTTTAAATTTATTTATCGTAGGCCTTTCTAGGCTGTAAAAAGAAGAAGAGAAGAATCGCGATGACTTATAACAGAATCACTGTATGAGGCACATTTATCCAAGGCCAACTTCGCTGAAGAAAACGGGTATTTTTCCCGATTGCTATAACAAATCACATAACTTACTGTATAAAAAACTTATAACGTAGGCCAATCTAGGCTGAAGAAAGAAGAAATAGAAGAATCGCGACAACAAATCACATACAATACTGTATGAAACACTTTAATCGTTGGCCTAACTTGGCTGAAGAAAACGGGTATTTTTCTTGAACAAGAAAACAAATTTGAAGTTGTTTTGAATCAGCCTTGTTGACTGGCGTTGATCCACGGATGTTCGCTCTGTCGCATACCATTGAGTTGTTATATTTCCTAATAATAATATCGATCTTTGATTGGTTATCGCTCACTCGTCTATTGCGTCGAGGCCTACAAGGTTGGCTTGTACGCTTTGGTTTATTGTATCCTACTAAAAAGCAGTTATGTGACTCAGTGGGTAGACTCTAAAATGCAGATTTTTGGATTTATTTATCGTAGGCCTTACTAGGCTGAAAAAAGAAGACGAGAAGAATCGCGATAACTTATTATATAGAATCACTGTATGAGACACTTTTATCCAAGGCCAACTTGTCTGAAGAAAACGGGTTTTTTTCCCGATTGCTGAAACTAATCACATATAACTCACTGTATAAAAATCGTTAACGAAGGCTTATCTAGGCTGAAGAAAGAAGAAGGAGAAGAATTGCGACAACAAATCACATACATTCACTGTATGAAACACTTTAATCGTTGGCCTCACTTGGCTGAAGAAAACGGGTATTTTTCTTGATCGCAAATACAAAAGTTGTTCTGAATCAGCCTTGTTGATTCTGGCGTTGATCTACGGATGTTCGCTCTGTCCATACCATTGATTGTTTTATTTCGTAATAAAAATATCGATCTTTGGTTGGTTATCGCTCACTCGTCCATTGCGTCGAGGCCTACAAGGTTGGCTTGGACACTTTGGTTTATTGTCTCCTACTAAAAAGCAGTTATGTGACTCAGTGGGTAGACTCTTAATGCGGATTTTTGTATTTTGTTTATCGTTGGCCTTACTGGGCTGAATAAAGAAGAATGAAGAATCGCGATAACTAAAAACATAGAATCACTGTATGAGACACTTTTATTCAAGGCCAACTTGGCTGAAGAAAACGGGTATTTTTCCCGATTGCTAGAACAAATCACATATAACTCACTGTATAAAAACCTTTAACGAAGGCTTTTCTAGGCTGAAGAAAGAAGAAAAAGAAGAATCTCGATAATAAATCATATACATTCACTGTATGAAACACTTTAATCGTTGGCCTCACTTGGCTAAAGAAAACGGGTATTTTTCTTGAACGCAAATACAAAAGTTGTTCTGAATCAGCCTTATTGATTCTGGCGTTGATCCACGGATTTTCGCTCTGTCCATACTATTGATCGTTATATTTCCTAATAAAAATATCAATCTTTGGTTGCATGTTTATCGCTCACTTGTCCATTGCGACGAGGCCTACAAGGTTGGCTTGGACGCTTTAGTTTATTGTCCCCTACTAAATAGCAGTTATGTGACTGATTGAGTAGACTCTTATTGCGGATTTTTTAAATTTATTTATCGTAGGCCTTACTAGGCTGTAAAAAGAAGAAGAGAAGAATCGCGATGACTTATAACAGAATCACTGTATGAGGCACATTTATCCAAGGCCAACTTCGCTGAAGAAAACGGGTATTTTTCCCGATTGCTATAACAAATCACATAACTTACTGTATAAAAAACTTTTAACGTAGGCCAATCTAGGCTGAAGAAAGAAGAAATAGAAGAATCGCGACAACAAATCACATACAATTACTGTATGAAAAACTTTTATCGTTGGCCTACCTTGGCTGAAGAAAACGGGTATTTTTCTTGAAAGCAAATACAAATTTGAAGTTGTTCTGAATCAGCCTTGTTGATTCTGGCGTTGATCCACGGATGTTCGCTCTGTCCATACCATTGATTGTTATATTTCCTAATAAAAATATCGATCTTTGGTTGGTTATCGCTCACTCGTCCATTGCGTCGAGGCCTACAAGGTTGGCTTGGACGCTTTGGTTTATTGTCTCCTACTAAAAAGCAGTTATGTGACTCAGTGGGTAGACTCTTAATGCGGATTTTTTTAATTTATTTATCGTAGGCCTTACTAGGCTGAAAAAAGAAGAAGAGAAGAATCGCGATAACTAATTACATAGAATCACTGTATGAGACACTTTTATCCAAGGCCAACTTGGCTGAAGAAAACGGGTATTTTTCCCGATTGCTGAAACAAATCACATATAACTCACTGTATAAAAACCGTTTAACGAAGGCTTATCTAGGCTGAAGAAAGAAGAAGGAGAAGAATTGCGACAACAAATCACATACATTCACTGTATGAAACACTTTAATCGTTGGCCTCACTTGGCTGAAGAAAACGGGTATTTTTCTTGATCGCAAATACAAAAGTTGTTCTGAATCAGCCTTGTTGATTCTGGCGTTGATCTACGGATGTTCGCTCTGTCCATACCATTGATTGTTTTATTTCGTAATAAAAATATCGATCTTTGGTTGGTTATCGCTCACTCGTCCATTGCGTCGAGGCCTACAAGGTTGGCTTGGACACTTTGGTTTATTGTCTCCTACAAAAAAGCAGTTATGTGACTCAGTGGGTAGACACTTAATGCGGATTTTGTTTATTTTTTTATCGTAGGCCTTACTTGGCTGAAAAAAGAAGAAGAGAAGAAACGTGATAACTCATTACATAGAATCACTGTATGAGACACTTTTATCCAAGGCCAACTTGTCTGAAGAAAACGGGTATTTTTCTTGAAGGCGATAACAAATCATATACAATAACTGTAAAAAAAACACTTAATCGTAGGCCTAAATCAGCTGTATAAAAACGAATACTATACCCGTTCGCGATAACAAATCACATACAAACAACTTAATAAATCAATTTCATTGAAAGCTTAACTCGCCTTAGGAAAACGGGTACTTTTCCCCCCGGTCGCAATAACAAATCACATACAACTCACTGTATAAAACACTTTTATCGGGGGGGACATGAAAGGAGCCTCCACGAAGATTGTTAGATTATGAAAAACGATACAATCGGGCGTCCCCTGGAAACGACAAAAATGTCGGCTAATCCTTTCAAAATTAGAGTAAAGTGGAACCCTTCACAGGCACAGGATCGGAGTTTATCAATGTCAAAACTTGTAACAATCTCAATTAATTAACATTGAGAACTTATCTAGTACTACGGAAATTTTACTCTTAGAGATGTGCAAGAATAAAAAACTATGATATTTTGCTGGTCTTGAAGACGCAAAGAGGACCAACAAAAAGCAGACCAAAGATTCGACATGAAGTGTTATGAAAAATTCCTTATGACAAATATGAAAGTGCAATATTTTCCCGATCACAATAACAAATCACTGTATTAAACCCTTTTAATGTAAGCCTAACAAGGCTGAAGATAGAAGAAAAAGAAGAATCGAGATAACAAATCACATAAAATTACTGAATGAAAACCTTTTATCGTTGGGCCTCCCTTTGGGCTGAAGAAAACGGTATTTTTCTTGAAAGTAAATACAAAAGTTGTTCTGAATCAGCCTTGTGATTCTGGCTTTGATCCACGGATGTTCGCTCTGTCCATACCATTGATTGTTTTATTTCGTTATAAAAATATCGATCTTTCTTTGGGGTTATCGGTCACTCGTCCTTTGCGTCGAGGCCTACAAGGTTGGCTTGGACACTTGGTTTTTGTCTCCTACTAAAAAGCAGTTATGTGACTCAGGGGGTAGACTCTTAAGCGGATTTTTGTTTTTTGTTTATCGTGGCCTTACTAGGCTGAAAAAAGAAAAAGGGGAAGAATCAGGATAACATTACAAAGAATCAATGTATGAGGCCTTATTCAAGACCAACTTGGCTGAAGAAAACGGGTATTTTTTCCGATTGCAAAAACAAATCACATATAATTCACTGTATGAAACACTTTTATCGTTGGCCTCACTAGGCTGAAGAAAACGGGTATTTGTTATAAACGCAAATACAAAAGTTGTTCTGAATCAGCCTTGTTGATTCTGGCGTTGATCCACGGATGTTCAATCTGTCTAAACCATTGATTGTTATATTTCCTGATAAAAATATCGATCTTTGGTTGGTTATCGCTCACTCGTCCATTGCGTCGAGGCCTACAAGGTTGGCTTGGACGCTTGTTTATTGTCCCTACTAAAAAGAGGCCTACAAGGTTTAAAAGCGGGTATGTGGACTCAGTGGGTAGACTCTAAATGCGATTTTTTTTTATTTATTTATCGTAGGCCAAAACTAACTAGGCTGAAAAAAGAAGAAGGGAAGAATCGCGAAAACTTATAACAAAGACTAACTGTATGAGACACTTTTGTCCAAGGCCAACTTGGCTGAAGAAAACGGGTATTTTTCCCGATTGCTATAACAAATCACATATTACTAACTGTATAAAAACCTTAAACGACGGCTTATCTAGGCTGAAGAAAGAAGAAAAAGAAATCGCGATAAAAAAATCACATAAAATTCACTGTATGAAACACTAAATCGTTGGCCCAATTGGTGAAGAAAACGGGTTTTTTTCTTATCGCAAATACAAAAGTTGTTCTGAATCAGCCTTGTTGACTCTGGCGTTGATCCACGGATGTTCGCTTGTCCATACTATTTGATTGTTATTTTTCCTAAATAAATACGATCATTGGTTGGTTATCGCTCACTCGTCCTTTGGGGTGGGCCTACAAAGTTGGTTTGGGCACTTTAGTTTATTGTCTCCTACGAAAAAAAGCGTTATATGCTCAGTGGGTAGACTCTTAATACGGATTTTTTATTTTTATCGTAGGCCTACTAGGCTGAAAAAGAAGAAGAGAAGAATCGCAAAAAACTAATAACATAGAATTATTGTAGGAGACACTTTTATCCAAGGCCAACTTGGATAAAAGAAAACGGGTTTTTTTCCCCGATTGCTAAAAACAAATCACATATAACTCACTGTATAAAAACTTTAAAACGAAGGCTTATTAGACTGAAGAAAGAAGAAGGAGAAGAATTGCGACAACAAATCACATACATCACTGTATGAAACCCTTTTATCGTTGGCCGCACTTGGCTGATGAAAACGGGTATTTTTCTTGAACGCAAATACAAAAGTTGTTCTGAATCATCCTTGTTGACTCTGGCGTTGATCTACGGATGTTCGCGCTGTCCATACTATTGATGTTTAATTTCGTAATAAAAATATCGATCTTTGGTTGGTTATCGCTCACTCGTCCATTGCGTCGAGGCCTACAAGGTTGGCTTGGACACTTTGGTTTATTGTCTTCTACTAAAAAGCAGTTATGTGACTCAGTGCGTAGACTCTTAATGCGGATTTTTGTATTTTGTTTATCGTTGGCCTTACTGGGCAGAATAAAGAAGAAAAGAAGAATCGCGATAACTAATAACATAGAATCACTGTATGAGACACTTTTATTCAAGGCCCCAAAACTGGCTAAAGGGAAAACGGGTATTTTTCCCGATTGCTATAACAAATCACATATAAGTCACTGTATAAAAACTTTTAACGTGGGCCAATCTAGGCTGAAGAAAGAAGAAATAGAAGAATCGCGACCACAAATCACATTTAATTACTGTATGAAAAACTTTTATCGTTAGCCTACCTTGGCTGAAGAAAATGGGTATTTTTCTTGATAACAAATATAATTTTGAAGTTGTTTTGAATAAGCCTTGTTGATTCTGCGTTAACCCACGGATTTTCGTTTTGTCCATACCTTTGGATTTTTTTATTTCCTAATAAAAATATCGATCTTGGTTGGTTATCGCTTTTCTGTCCATTGCGTCGAGGCCTACAAGGTTGGCTTGGACGCTTGGTTTATTTTTCTCCTACTAAAAAAGCAGTTATGTGACTCAGTGGGTAGTCTTTTAATGCGCAATTTTTATTTATTAATCGTAGGCCTTACTAGGCTGTAAAAAGAAGAGAAGAATCGCAATGACTAATAACATAGAATCACTGTATAAAACACATTTATCCAAGGCCTACTTGGCTGAAGAAAACGGGTATTTTTCCCGATCGCGATAAAAAATCACATAAAACTTACTGTATAAAAAACTTTTAACGTTGGCCTATCTAGGCTGAAGAAAGAAGAAAGAGAAGAATCGCGACAACAAATCACATACTTTTATTGTATAAAAAACTCATATCGTTGGCCTACCTTGGTAAAGGGAAAAGGGGTATTTTTCTTGAAAGCAATACAAATTGAAGTTTTCTGAACAGTTTTGTTGATTTTGGCGTTGTTTCCATGGATGTTCGCTCTGTCCATCCCATTGATTGTTATATTTCCTAATAAAAATATCGATCCTTGGTTTGTATCGCTCACTCGTTTATTGCGCCGAGACCTACAAAGGTAGGCTTGGAGGCTTTGGTTATTGTCTCCTACTAAAAAAGCAGTTATGTGACTCAGTGGGTTAGACTCTAATGCGGATTTTTGGATTTATTTATCGTAGGCCTTACTAGGCTTAAAAAAGATGAAGAGAAAATCCCCGATAACTAATGACATAGAATCACTGTATGGGACACTTTTATCCAAGGCCCCCTGGCTGAAGAAAACGGGTATTTTTTCCTGATTGCTATAACTAGGGGTAGTGAAAAATGGTGAAAAACGAAATTTGCGATTTTTTTTAATGTGCTTTTATTGCCTAAAATGAAAATTGTCGACGAATTACATCTTTTAGAGATATAAAAAAAACACATTTTAAAAAAGGCGAATTTTGCGAAATTTCATGTACATCCTAGCGCGAAATAATGAACAAAATTGTATCAATCTGGTCAATACGCGAATTTAAATCGCGAAATTTGGGCCTTTTAGTGTGCAAAATGTGAAGTGATGTAGAGGTGCGGTCCAGTTTTGGTGGAGGTGCCAGTCCAGACCGAATATTACGCGCGCGGTAGGCGGGGTACCGTGACATCACGGGCTTAACGGAAAAAGACCTAAAAAATAACGGCGCGTATCACGGCTTCCGCGAAAATAGTAGGTACACCAAGATAACAGTGCATACAATTTTTTTAAATGATTTTTTGATTTTTTAGTAACTTTTTGCCAATTTTTTTGAAATCGCGAAAAACGCGAAATTTGGGTTTTTATATCACCATTTCTCATTACCTCTAGCTATAACATATCACATATAGCTCACTGTATAAAAACCTATAACGAAGGCTTATGTAGGCTGAAGAAGTAGAAAAAGAAGAATCGAGATAACAAATCACATACATACATCACTGTATGAAACACTTTAATCGTTGGCCTTACTTGCTGAAGAAAACGGGTATTTTTCTTTAACGCAAATACAAAAATTGTTCTGAATCAGCCTTATTGATTCTGGCGTTGATCCAGGATGTTCGCTCTGTCCAAAACCATTGATCGTTATATTTCCCAATAAAAATATCAATCTTTGGTTGCATGTTTTTCGCTTACTTGTCCATTGCGACGAGGCCTACAAGGTTTGGGTTGGACGCTTTAGTTTATTGTCCCCCACAAATAGCAGTTATGTGACTGATTGGGTAGACTCTTTTTTGCGGATTTTTTTAAAATTTTTTTATCGTAGGCCTTTCTAGGCTGTAAAAAGAAGAAGAGAAGAATCGCGATGACTTATAAACAGAATCACTGTATGAGGCACATTTTTCCCAAAGGCCAACTTGGCTGAAGAAAAAAGGGTATTTTTCCCCATTTCTATAACAAATACAATAAATAACTGTATAAAAAAACCTTAAACGAAGGCTTATCTAGGCTGAAGAAAGAAGAAAAAGAAGAATCGCGATAAGAAATCACACACATTCACTGTATGAAACACTTAAATCGTTGGCCTCACTTGGCTGAAGAAAACGGGTATTTTCTTATCGCAAATACAAAAGTTTCTGAATCAGCATTGTTGACTCTGGGGTTGATCCACGGATGTTCGCTCTGTCCATATTATTGATGGTTATATTTCCTAATAAAAATATCGATCATTGGGTTGGTTATCGCTCACTCGTTTCCTTTTCGTCGAGGCCTACAAAGTTGGCTTGGCGCTTTTCTTTTGTCTCCTACGAAAAAAGCAGTTATATGGGTCAGTGGGAGACTCTTAATACGGATTTTTTTATTTTTTTATCGTAGGGGCCCTTTCTAGGCTGAAAAAAGAAGAAGAGAAGAAACGCAAAAACTAATAACATAGAATTATTGTAAGGAGACACTTTTATCCAAGGCCTACTTGGCTGAAGAAAACGGGTATTTTTCCCGATTGCTATAACAAATCACATATAACTCACTGTATAAAAACGTTTAACGAAGGCTTATCTAGACTGAAGAAAGAAGAAGGAGAAGAATTGCGACAACAAATCACATACATTCACTGTATGAAACACTTTAATCGTTGGCCTCACTTGGCTGATGAAAACGGGTATTTTTCTTGAACGCAAATACAAAAGTTGTTCTGAATCATCCTTGTTGACTCTGGCGTTGATCTACGGATGTTCGCGCTGTCCATACCATTGATGTTTAATTTCGTAATAAAAATATCGATCTTTGGTTGGTTATCGCTCACTCGTCCATTGCGTCGAGGCCTACAAGGTTGGCTTGGACACTTTGGTTTATTGTCTCCTACTAAAAAGCAGTTATGTGACTCAGTGGGTAGTCTCTTAATGCGCAATTTTTTATTTATTTATTGTAGGCCTTACTAGGCTGAAAAAAAAGAAGAGAAGAATCGCAATGACTAATAACATAGAATCACTGTATAAAACACATTTATCCAAGGCCTACTTGGCTGAAGAAAACGGGTATTTTTCCCGATTGCTATAACAAATCACATATAACTTACTGTATAAAAAACTTTTAACGTAGGCCAATCTAGGCTGAAGAAAGAAGAAATAGAAGAATCGCGACAACAAATCACATACATTTATTGTATGAAAAACTCTTATCGTTGGCCTACCTTGGCTGAAGAAAACGGGTATTTTTCTTGAAAGCAAATACAAATTTGAAGTTTTTCTGAATCAGTTTTGTTGATTTTGGCGTTGATCCACGGATGTTCGCTCTGTCCATACCATTGATTGTTATATTTCCTAATAAAAATATCGATCTTTGGTTTGTTATCGCTCACTCGTTTATTGCGCCGAGACCTACAAGGTAGGCTTGGAGGCTTTGGTTTATTGTCTCCTACTAAAAAGCAGTTATGTGACTCAGTGGGTAGACTCTTAATGCGGATTTTTGGATTTATTTATCGTAGGCCTTACTAGGCTTAAAAAAGATGAAGAGAAGAATCGCGATAACTAATGACATAGAATCACTGTATGGGACACTTTTATCCAAGGCCCACTTGGCTGAAGAAAACGGGTATTTTTCCTGATTGCTATAACTAGAGGTAGTGAAAAATGGTGATAACGAAATTTGCGAATTTTTTTAAATGTGCTTTTTATTGCCTAAAATGAAATATTGTCGACGAATTACATCATTTAGAGATGTAAAAAAAACACATTTTAAAAAAGGCGAATTTCGCGAAATTTCGTGTATAGCGCGAAATAACGCACAAAATTGTATCAAACTGGTAAAACGCGAATTAAATCGCGAAATTGGACCTTTTAGTGTGCAAATATGTGAAGTGATGTAGAGGTGCCGGTCCAGTTTTGGTGGAGGTGCCGGTCCAGACCGAATATTACGCGCGCGGTAGGCGGGGTACCGTGACGTCACGGGCTCCACGGAAATAGACCTTAAAAATAACGGCGCGTATCACGGCTTCCGCGAAAATAGTATACCAAAATAACAGTGCATACAATTTTTTGGATGAGCGTAGCGAGCGTAGCGAGCGAAGCGAAGATTCCATTTCACTACACTGGAGAAAAAAATCCGTAATGTTTTTTTTTTTTTTTTCTTTTTTTTTGTATTTTTGTGTGTCTGTTAACACGATTCCGGCTAAACCGGTACTCCGATTGCGATGAAATTTTATGGAGGTCTTCGAAATCTCTGAACTTAGAACTGCCACGTTTTTGAGCGCAATCGGGAAATTTTTTCTTATAAAAAACGCAATTTTACGATTTTTTTCGATTTTTAAAAAATTTCTTCGACCTCTAACACCTACATGCTTTATCCGATTGTTATAATTTTTTCACAGAACCTTAATTTTATGAAATAAGATATTCGTGTGAAATTTGAGCGTAATCGAAAAATTTATTCTCATGAAAATCGAAATTTTACGGGTTTTTTTCTTTTTTAAAACAATTCTTTGACTTATAACACCTACATGCTTTATCCTATTGTAATGATTTTTTCACAGAACCTTAATTTCATGAATTAATGTACTCGTGTTAAATTTGAGCGCAATCGAATAATTATTTCTTATGAAAATTGCAATTTTACGATTTTTTTTTTTTTAAATTACCGCAATCGAAAATTAAATTAATTTTTATTTAATTTTATTTAATTTAAAAAAAAATCTTCGACTAAGTAATGATTTTTGCACAGAACAACAGAAAATCCGCGTAACACATGGCAGCTCAATGCACCAATTACGCTCATCCAACAACGCGGCGGGACTTAAGCGTTTTCCTAGTAACTTTTTGACAATTTTTTTGAAATCGCGAAAAACGCGAAATTTGGGTTTTTATATCACCATTTCTCATTACCTCTAGCTATAACATATCACATATAGCTCACTGTATAAAAACCTATAACGAAGGCTTATGTAGGCTGAAGAAAGTAGAAAAAGAAGAATCGAGATAACAAATCACATACATACATTCACTGTATGAAACACTTTAATCGTTGGCCTTACTTGGCTGAAGAAAACGGGTATTTTTCTTTAATGCAAATACAAAAGTTGTTCTGAATCAGCCTTATTGATTCTGGCGTTGATCCACGGATGTTCGCTCTGTCCAAACCATTGATCGTTATATTTCCTAATAAAAATATCAATCTTTGGTTGCATGTTTATCGCTCACTTGTCCATTGCGACGAGGCCTACAAGGTTGGCTTGGACGCTTTAGTTTATTATCCCCTACTAAATAGCAGTTATGTGACTGATTGGGTAGACTCTTATTGCGGATTTTTTAAATTTATTTATCGTAGGCCTTACTTGGCTGAAAAAAGAAGAAGAGAAGAATCGCAATGACTTATAACAGAATCACTGTATGAGGCACATTTATCCAAGGCCAACTTCGCTGAAGAAAACGGGTATTTTTCCCGATTGCTATAACAAATCACATAACTTACTGTATACAAAACTTATAACGTAGGCCAATCTAGGCTGAAGAAAGAAGAAATAGAAGAATCGCGACAACAAATCACAATCAATTACTGTATGAAAAACTTTTATCGTTGGCCTACCTTGGCTGAAGAAAACGGGTATTTTTCTTGAACGAGATTACAAATTTGAAGTTGTTCTGAATCAGCCTTGTTGATTCTGGCGTTGATCCACGGATGTTCGCTCTGTCCATACCATTGATTGTTATATTTCCTAATAAAAATATCGATCTTTGGTTGGTTATCGCTCACTCGTCGATTGCGTCGGGGCCTCAGGTTGGTTTTTGCGTCGGTGTCTCCTACTAAAAAGCAGTTATGTGACTCAGTGGGTAGACTCTTAATGCGGAATTTTTGAATTATTTATCGTAGGCCTTACTAGGCTGAAAAAAGAAGACGAGAAGAATCGCGATAACTTATTATATAGAATCACTGTATGAGACACTTTTATCCAAGGCCAACTTGTCTGAAGAAAACGGGTTTTTTTCCCGATTGCTGAAACTAATCACATATAACTCACTGTATAAAAATCGTTAACGAAGGCTTATCTAGGCTGAAGAAAGAAGAAGGAGAAGAATTGCGACAACAAATCACATACCGGTACATTCACTGTATGAAACACTTTAATCGTTGGCCTCACTTGGCTGAAGAAAACGGGTATTTTTCTTCACAAATACAAAAGTTGTTCTGAATCAGCCTTGTTGATTCTGGCATTGATCTACGGATGTTCGCTCTGTCCATACCATTGATTGTTTTATTTCGTAATAAAAATATCGATCTTTGGTTGGTTATCGCTCACTCGTCCATTGCGTCGAGGCCTACAAGGTTGGCTTGGACGCTATGATTTATTGTCTCCTATTAAAAAACAGTTATGTGACTCAGTGGGTAGACTTAGTGCGATTTTTTTTTTGTTATTTATCGTAGGCCTTACTAGGCTGAAAAAAGAAGAACAGAAGAATCGCGAAAACTAATTACATAGACTTCCTGTATGAGACTCTTTTATCCAAGGCCAACTTGGCTGAAGAAAACGAGTATTTTTCCCGATTGCTATAACAAATCACATATAACTTACTATATAAAAAACTTTTAACGTGGACCAATCTAGGCTGAAAAAAGAAGAAATAGAAGAATCGCGACAACAAGTCACATACAATTACTGGATGAAAAACTTTTATTGTTGGCCTACCTTGGCTGAAGAAAACAAGTATTTTTCTTGAAAGCAAATACAAAAGTTGTTCTGAATCAGCCTTGTTGATTCTGGCGTTGATCCACGGATGTTCGCTCTGTCCATACCATTGATTGTTTTATTTCGTTATAAAAATATTGATCTTTCGTTGGTTATCGCTCACTCGTCCATTGCGTCGAGGCCTACAAGGTTGGCTTGGACGCTTTGGTTTATTGTCTCCTACAAAAAAGCAGTTATGTGACTCAGTGGGTAGACACTTAATGCGGATTTTGTTTATTTTTTTATCGTAGGCCTTACTAGGCTGAAAAAAGAAGAAGAGAAGAAACGTGATAACTCATTACATAGAATCACTGTATGAGACACTTTTATCCAAGGCCAACTTGTCTGAAGAAAACGGGTATTTTTCTTGAAGGCGATAACAAATCACATACAACTCACTGTATAAAACACATTCATCGTTTGCCTAACTCGGCTGAAATAATCAGGAACTTTATCCGATTACAATGACAAATCATATACAACTAACTGTATAAAACACTTAATCGTAGGCCTAAATCAGCTGTATAAAAACGAATACTTTACCCGTTCGCGATAACAAATCACATACAACACACTTAATAAATCAATTTTATCGTAAGCTTAACTCGCCTTAGGAAAACGGGTACTTTTCCCGGTCGCAATAAAAAATCACATACAACTCACCGTACAAAACACTTTTATCGGGGGGGACATGAAAGGAGCCTCCACGAAGATTGTTAGATTATGAAAACGATACAATCGGGCGTCCCCTGGAAACGACAAAAATGTCGGCTAATCCTTTCAAAATTAGAGTAAAGAGGAACCCTTCAAAGGCACAAGATCGGAGTTTATCAATGTCAAAACTTGTAACAATCTCAATTAATTAACATTGAGGGCTTATCTAGTACTACGGAAATTTTACTATTAGAGATGTGCAAGAATTACAACTGTGATATTTTGCTGGTCTTGAAGACGCACAGAGGACCAACAAAAAGTAGACCAAAGATTCGACATGAAGTTGTTCATGAAAATTCCTCATGACAAATATGAAAGTGCAATATTTTCCCGATCACAATAAGAAATCACTGTTTTAAACACTTTTAATGTAAGCCTAACAAGGCTGAAGATAGAAGAAAAAAAAGAATCGAGATAACAAATCACATAAAATTACTGTATTAAAACCTTTTATCGTTGGCCTACCTTGGCTGAAGAAAACGGGTATTTTTCTTGAAAGCAAATACAAAAGTTGTTCTGAATCAGCCTTGTTGATTCTGGCGTTGATCCACGGATGTTCGCTCTGTCCATACCATTGATTGTTTTATTTCGTAATAAAAATATCGATCTTTCGTTGGTTATCGCTCACTCGTCCATTGCGTCGAGGCCTACAAGGTTGGCTTGGACACTTTGGTTTATTGTCTCCTACTAAAAAGCAGTTATGTGACTCAGTGGGTAGACTCTTAATGCGGATTTTTGTATTTTGTTTATCGTTGGCCTTACTAGGCTGAAAAAAGAAGAAGAGAAGAATCAGGATAACTATAACAAAGAATCAATGTATGGGGCCTTATTCAAGACCAACTTGGCTGAAGAAAACGGGTATTTTTCCCGATTGCTATAACAAATCACATATAACTCACTGTATAAAAAACTTTTAACGTAGGCCTATCTAGGCTGAAGAAAGAAGAAGGAGAAGAATCGCGACAAAAAATCACATACATTCACTGTATGAAACACTTTAATCGTTGGCCTCACTTGGCTGAAGAAAACGGGTATTTTTCTTGAACGCAAATACAAAAGTTGTTCTGAATCAGCCTTGTTGACTCTGGCGTTGATCCACGGATGTTCGCTCTGTCCATACTATTGATTGTTATATTTCCTAATAAAAATATCGATCTTTGGTTGGTTATCGCTCACTCGTCCATTGCGTCGAGGCCTACAAGGTTGGCTTGGACGCTTTGGTTTATTGTCTCCTACAAAAAAGCAGTTATGTGACTCAGTGGGTAGACTCTAAATACGGATTTTTTTATTTATTTATCGGCTGAAAAAAGAAGAAGAGAAGAATCGCGAAAACTTATAACATAGAATCACTGTATGTGTTAATCAGGTGAAGAAAGCAAAGGTGAAATCAAAAAAGCTTTTATTTAAGTAGGTGATGCGCAGACATAGGTGATAAGAAGACATGGGTGAAGGTATAGGTGATAATAACATAGATGATAAGAAGACATTGAAAGACATAAGTGATTTGATAATAAAGATGATAAACAAGAACAAAAGAACCCGTAACCAAAACAAAGAATAACAAAGAGGTTAAATCACATTATTTGAAGATGCTCCGATCTAACATTCCGGCCCCCATGAAGGCTTCGCTTCATTGAGTAGGAAGAGGGCAAAGTGTTGGTTGTGGTGGGCTTTAAGCACCAAAGTTTCTTTGTAAGATCAAGCTAGGACTCCCAAGATATGGGATCGATGAATGAGGAGTGTGAATCATTTAATATAAGCTAAATGTACTATACGAGGTGTAAGCACTAAGCAGGCGATTGAGGTCGTCAGAGATGTCCAGTGGATCGCTGCTCAGCTTATGCACAGGCACTGAAGTTGATGAAGTTACAAGAGGTGATGAGAAGTGAATGCGGAACTTTTTCTGCTAATGGCTCTTGGACAGTGCTGGTAGACGAAGGTACTGACAAAGGTAAAGGCGACGGTGACGTTGATGGTGAACTCGATAGTGAAGTCGTCGGTAAAGTCGACGGTGAAGTCGACGGTGAAGGCGACGGTGAAGTCGACAATGAAGGCGACGGTGAAGTCGACAGTGAAAGCGACGGTAAAGTCGATGGTGAAGGCGACGGTGAAGACGACGATAAAGTCGACGGTGAAAGCGACGATAAAGTCGACGGTGAAATCGACGGTAAAGTCGACGGTGAATAATAATAAGTCTTTATTTAGCGTCAGTGCGCTATTGGTACAAAACACATTACATATTATAGGGAAACGCCAAAGTCGTTGTTAAACGAGTGAGTGAGCCATGTGTTGAGTACCCGGATACATTACTTTTCTTCCCCTACATTAGGCCTACCTAACCTACCATATCCTAGAGAGGCGCATTGGTCTTACAGTTGACGCGCCCGTATACCTACTAAACTTTAAAAAAACATTATTTATACGAATATAAATATCAAACATAAATGCAAATGTTCCCGGGTACTCACCACATGACTCGCTCACTCGTCTAACAACGACTTTGGCGTTTCCCAAGTCTAGTTACACGCTAGTCTAGTCAGATACACGGAGAAGTTTAAAAAGTAAAAAGTAAAAAGTGAAAAGAACGAGTAGGAAGAGAAAAAGAAATCCCTGGTCGGGAAAGATTTTGTAATTCCTAAATTGTATGTAAAACATTATTAAACATGTTTTGAAATGCATATAACGCAGTGTAGTCTATCATCTGTGACAATACTATGGAAAACATAGCCAGTACGAAATACGTGTAAATATTGCAAGGTTTACTCAATCTACGAGCGAATTTGGGGTACCTTGACGTCCAACATTCGACAGACCTTGCATGGGCACGGCATTTCACGGCCAGGCGAAAAACAAACAAAAAATATCTTTTCAAAATCTAAAACATTGTCGTTAAAATAATTTCTAAACATTGGAAGTCTATTTTTCAGTTTATCATTTCTTGTAGGTTTAAATCGCAATGAATCTTGCTGATTTTGTTAGCAGTTCTCAATAAACTCGTACCGGATGTCTGTTTAAAATTTTAGCGCAATCTGTTCAGCGATTCGGCTGATTTTCAACGTACACACACACACACACACACACACACACACACACACACGCACGCACCAGAAAAACAATTAGGGCCGTTTAAGTCGAATGGAAATCACTACGTTCGCTACGCTCACTCGTTCAATAATTTTACACACTACAAGTAGGTACGTAGGCCCTACTACATACCCTACTACGGTGCAGGCGACGGTGAAGGCGAAGGTGAAGGCGACGGTGAAATCGACGGTTAAGTCGACGGTGAAATCGACGGTGAAGGCGACGGTGAAATCGACGTTGAAGTCGACGGTGAAGACGATGGTAAAGTCGACGGTGAAAAGGTGACGGTGAAGGTGACGGTGAAGGCGACGGTGAAGGTGAAAGTAAAGGCGACGAAGATGGCGTAGCGGGCGTAAGATCTCGCGCCATTTTCGAAGGCAATCGTGCAATAGGCAAAGTATGTGGCTAGGAGTAGGCCTGGGCACGGCAATTTGCGGACGTCGGGGTTTGTTCCGTACCAACAGCTGATGTTGAAGGTGCTGGTAATTCAGACGGAAACCTATCCTCTACGACCGTAACTACCTTACAGTAGAACTTGTAGAACTGGGTAAAGGCATGAGGAACCTCAGCTACTTGCGCATTGGGAACCATAGCATTGGCTAGTGTGATGTCCCTTTGAGTTTTCATAAAAGCAGCCTTTAGTTCCACATGTTCTTCCACCGTGTTTCACTCGCTCCATGTTAATCAGGTAAAGAAAGCAAAGGTGAAATCAAATAAGCTTTTATTTAAGTAGGTGATGCGCAGACATAGGTGATAAGAAGACATGGGTGAAGGTATAGGTGATAATAACATAGATGATAAGAAGACATTGAAAGACATAAGTGATTTGATAATAAAGATGATAAACAAGAACAAAAGAACCCGTAACCAAAACAAAGAATAACAAAGAGGTTAAATCACATTATTTGAAGATGCTCCGATCTAACATTATGAGACACTTTTATCCAAGGCCAACTTGGCTGAAGAAAACGGGTATTTTTCCCGATTGCTATAACAAATCACATATAACTTACTGTATAAAAACCTTTAACGAAGGCTTATCTAGGCTGAAGAAAGAAGAAAAAGAAGAATCGCGATAACAAATCACATACATTCACTGTATGAAACACTTTAATCGTTGGCCTCACTTGGCTGAAGAAAACGGGTATTTTTCTTGAACGCAAATACAAAAGTTGTTCTGAATCAGCCTTGTTGACTCTGGCGTTGATCCACGGATGTTCGCTCTGTCCATACTATTGATTGTTATATTTCCTAATAAAAATATCGATCTTTGGTTGGTTATCGCTCACTCGTCCATTGCGTCGAGGCCTACAAGGTTGGCTTGGACGCTTTAGTTTATTGTCTCCTACGAAAAAGCAGTTATGTGACTCAGTGGGTAGACTCTAAATGCGGATTTTTTTATTTATTTATCGTAGGCCTAACTAGGCTGAAAAAAGAAGAAGAGAAGAATCGCGAAAACTAATAACATAGAATAACTGTATAGACACTTTTATCCAAGGCCAACTTGGCTGAAGAAAACGGGTATTTTTCCCGATTGCTATATCAAATCACATATAACTCACTGTATAAAAACCTTTTACGAAGGCTTTATCTAGGCTGAAGAATGAAGAAGGAGAAGAATCGCGACAACAAATCACATACATTCACTGTATGAAACACTTTAATCGTTGGCCTCACTTGGCTGAAGAAAACGGGTATTTTTCTTGAACGCAAATACAAAAGTTGTTCTGAATCAGCCTTGTTGATTCTGGCGTTGATCCACGGATGTTCGCTCTGTCCATACCATTGATTGTTATATTTCCTAATAAAAATATCGATCTTTGGTTGGTTATCGCTCACTCGTTCATTGCGTCGAGGCCTACAAGGTTGGCTTGGACGCTTTGGTTTATTGTCTCCTACTAAAAAGCAGTTATGTGACTCAGTGGGTAGACTCTTAATGCGGATTTTTTATTTATTTATCGTAGGCCTTACTAGGCTGAAAAAAGAAGAAGAGAAGAATCGCGAAAACTAATAACATAGAATCACTGTATGAGACACTTTTATCCAAGGCCAACTTGGCTGAAGAAAACGGGTATTTTTCCCGATTGCTATAACAAATCACATATAACTCACTGTATAAAAACCTTTAACAAAGGCTTATCTAGGCTGAAGAAAGAAGAAGGAGAAGAATTGCGACAACAAATCACATACCGGTACATTCACTGTATGAAACACTTTTATCGTTGGCCTCACTAGGCTGAAGAAAACGGTATTTTTCTTGATCGCAAATACATAACAGTAGTTCTGAATCAACCTTGTTGATTCTGGCGTTGTTCCACGGATGTTCGCTCTGTCTATACCATTGATTGTTAAATTTCCTAATATAAAAATTTGATCTATGGTTGGTTATCGCTCACTCGTCCATTGCGTCGAGGCCTACAAGGTTGGCTTGGACGCTTTGATTTATTGTCTCCTCCTTAAAAGCTGGTATGTGACTCAGTGGGTAGACTCCCACTGGTGGAACTTGCAACTTGAGTTGTGACCTGTATCATTGCTGTGATCAGTTTTTGACTTGAACAATTTTAAATAATTATATATCTGATATAATTATATATTAGAGTCAAGATCTTTTGCACTAAATTGTTATGAGATTTGAACACAAGAATGATGGTTGAACACAAGAATGAAGATTCGCGTTCGGTGGTTTCTTCCGCGAAAGATTGATTACTCCCTGATTTGCTGTTCCTGATTTTTGGCAAACCTCATATTTGTTTGAGTGGGATCGTCGAATAAATCAGTTTTTTTTCTTTTTGTTTTCTTTTTTAATGTTTTTTTTCTTTCTTTTTTTCCTTTCTTTCCTTTTCCTTTTTCTTTTCTTTTTTTCCTTTCTTTTTTCCTTTTTTTTCCCCTTTCTTTTCTTTTTTTTTCAATCTACACCCTTTTTTATATTTGATTCATTCATTAAATGCATATTATATATATTTTTTTTATTTGTTACCAAAATTGTTGTTTTAAATGCATTGTTGTTGTAATGTTACTATTTCAAATATTTACGAAAATGTAGTTTATTGTTTGTTTCTGCATCTATGTAATTAGATTTATTTAGTTGTCCTCCTTTGTAAATCAGTTTTTATAACTGAATAGGATAGACGTTAAATAAATAAATAAATAAATTAATTAATAAATAAAATGCGGATTTTTGTATTTTGTTTATCGTTGGCCTTACTAGGCTGAAAAAAGAAGAAGAGAAGAATCGGGATAACTTTAACAAAGAATCACTGTATGAGACACTTTTATTCAAGGCCAACTTGGCTGAAGAAAACCGGTATTTTTCCCGATTGCTATAACAAACCAGATATAACTCACTGTATAAAAACACTTTTAACGAAGGCTTATCTAGGCTGAAGAAAGAAGAAGGAGAAGAATCGCGACAACAAATCACAGACAATCTCTGTATGAAACAATTTAATCGTTGGCCTCACTTAGCTGAAGAAAACGTTTTTTTTTTCTTGAACGCAAATACAAAAGTTGTTCTGAATCAGCCTTGTTGATTCTGGCGTTGATCCACGGATGTTCGCTCTGTCCATACCATTGATTGTTATATTTCCTAATAAAAATATCGATCTTTGGTTGGTTATCGCTCACTCGTCCATTGCGTCGAGGCCTACAAGGTTGGCTTGGACGCTTTGGTTTAATGTCTCCTACAAAAAAGCAGTTATGTAGCTCAGTGGGTAGACACTTAATGCGGATATTTTTATTTTTTTATTGTAGGCCTTACTAGGCCGAAAAAAAGAGAAGAATCGTGAAAACTAATAACATAGAATAACCGTATGAGACACTTTTATCCAAGGCCAACTTGGCTGATGAAAAAGGGTATTTTTCCCGATTGCTATAACAAATCACATATAACTCACTGTATAAAAACCTTTAACGAAGGCTTATCTAGGCTGAAGAAAGAAGATGGAGAAGAATCGCGACAACAAATCACATACATTCTCTGTATGAAACAATTTAATCGTTGGCCTCACTAGGCTGAAGAAAACGGGTATTTTTCTTGAACGCAAATACAAAAGTTGTTCTGAATCAGCCTTGTTGATTCTGGCGTTGATCCACGGATGTTCGCTCTGTCCATACCATTGATTGTTATATTTCCTAATAAAAATATCAATTTTTGGTTGGTTATCGCTCAGTCGTCCATTGCGTCAAGGCCTACAAGGTTGGCTGACGTTTGTTTTTCACTCGTCCATTAGTGGGTAGACTCTTAATGCGGATTTTTTTTTTCGTAAGCTTTACTAGGCTGAATAAAGAAGAAGAGAAGAATCGCGATATCTAATTACTAAGACTTACTGTATGAGACACTTCTATCCAAGGCCATCTTAGCTGGAGAAAACGGGTATTTTTCCCGATTGCTATAACAAATCACATATAATTCACTGTATAAAAAACTTTTATTGTAGACCTATCTAGGCTGAAGAAAGAAGAAGAGAAGTATTGCGACAACAAATCACATACATTCTCTGTATGAAACAATTTAATCGTTGGCCTCACTTGGCTGAAGAAAACGGGTATTTTTCTTGAACGCAAATACAAAAGTTGTTCTGAATCAGCCTTGTTGATTCTGGCGTTGATCTACGGATGTTAACTCTGTCCATACCATTAATTGTTATATTTCCTAATAGAAAAATCGATTTTTGGTTGGTTATCGCTCACTCGTCCATTGCGTCGAGGCCTACAAGGTTGGCTTGGACGCTTAGGTTTATTGTCTCCTACTAAAAAGCAGTTATGTGACTCAGTGGGTAGACTCTTAATGCGGATTTTTTTATTTATTTATCGTAGGCCTATCTGGTGCGAAAAGAAAAAAGAGAAGAATCGCGATAACTAATAACATAGAATCACTGTACGAGGCACTTTTATCCAAGGCCAACTTGGCTGAAGAAAACGGGTATTTTTCCCGATTGCCAAAGCAAATCACATATGACTCGCTGTATTAAAACCTTTAACGGAGGCTTATCTATGCTGAAGAAATAAGAAGAAGAAGAATCGCGACAACAAATCACATATATTCACTGTATGAAACACTTTAATCGTTGGTCTCACTTGGCTGAAGAAAACGGGTATTTTTCTTGAACGCAAATACAAAAGTTGTTCTGAATCAGCCTTGTTGATTCTGGCGTTGATCCACGGATGTTCGCTCTGTCCATACCATTGATTGTTATATTTCTTAATAGAAAAATCGATGTTTGGTTGGTTATCGCTCACTCGTCTATTGCGTCGAGGCCTACAAAGTTGGCTTGGACGCTTAGGTTTATTGTCTCCTACTAAAAAGTAGTTATGTGAGTCAGTGGGTAGACTCTTAATGCGGATTTTTTTATTTATTTATCGTAGGCCTTTCTAGGCTGAAAAAAGAAAAGAGAAGAATCGCGAAAACTAAGTACATACAATGACTGTATGAAAAACTTTTATCGTTGGCCAAACTTGGCTGAAGAAAACGGGTATTTTTCTTGAAAGCAAATACAAATTTGAACTTGTTCTGAATCAGCCTTGTTATTTCTGGCGTTAATCCACGAATGTTCTCTCTGTCCATACCATTGATTGTTATATTAACTAATAAAAATTTCGATCTTTGGTTGGTTATCGCTCACTCTTCCATTGCGTCAAAGCCTTCAAGGTTGGCTTGGACGCTTTGGTTTATTGTCTCCTACTAAAAAGCAGTTATGTGACTCAGTGGGTAGACTCTTAATGCGGATTTTTTGATTTATTACCGTAGGCCTTACCAGGCTGAAAAAAGAAAAAGACAAGAATCGCGATAACTAATTACATTGAATAACTTCTTTTGACACTTTTATCCAAGGCCAACTTGGCTGAAGAAAACGGGTATTTTACCCGATTGCTTTAACAAATCACATATAACTCACTGTATAAAAACTGTAACGAAGGCTTATCTAGGCTGAAGAAAGAAGAAAAGTGAAGAATCGCGACAACAAATCACATACAATTAACTGTGTGAAACACTTTTATCGTTGGCCTACCTTGGCTGAAGAAAACGGGTATTTTTCTTGATCGCAAATACAAAAGTGTTGTTCTGAATCATCCTTGTTAATTCTGGCGTTGATCCACGGATGTTCGCTCTGTCAATACCATTGATTGTTAAATTTCCTAATAAAAATATCGATCTTTGGTTGGTTATCGCTCACTCGTCCATTGCGTCGAGGCCTACAAGGTTGGCTTGGACGCTTTGATTTATTGTCCCCTACTTAAAAGCAGTTCTGTGACTGAGTGGGTAGACTCTTAATGCGGATTTTTTTATTTATTTATTGTAGGTCTTACTAGGCGGAAAAAAGAAGGAGAGAAGAATCGCGATAACTAATAACAAAGAATCACTGTATGAGGCCTTATTCAAGGCCAACTTGGCTGAAGAAAACGGGTATTTTTCCCGATTGCTATAACAAATCACATATAACTCACTGTAAAAAAAACTTTTATCGTAGGCCTATCTAGGCTGAAGAAAGAAGAAATAGAAGAATCGCGACAACAAATCACATACATTCACTGTATTAAACACTTTTATCGTTGGCCTAACTTGGCTGAAGAAAACGGGTTTTTTCTTGAACGCAATTACAAGTTTAATGTTGTTCTGAATTAGCCTTGTTGATTCTGGCGTTGACACACGGATGTTCTCTCTGTCCATACCATTGATTGTTATATTAATAAAAATATCGATCTTTGGTTGGTTATCGCTCACTCGTCTATTGCGGCGGGGCCTTCAGGGTTGGCTTTGACGCTTAAATTAATTGTTTCCTTCTTAAAATCTGTTATGTGACTGAGTGGGTAGTCTCTTATAGCAGATTTTTTATTTATTAATCGTAGGCCTTACTAGGCTGAAGAAAGAAGAAGAGAAGAATCGCGTATGGATCCATCTTGCTTGTGATTAAAATCAAAATTAGTTATGCAAAAAGTGTGCAAAAATATGGCATTGATTTAACAAGAAAATCTATTTTGGTCAATCTAAAAATAACTTGTGCAAAAATATGGAATAGGTTTTGACATGAAAATCCATTTTGGTTGTTCTAGCATTAACTTGGCTCAGCCAAAATGAAGTTGCCGTAACTTTTTTGTGTTGCTTGTGCAAAAATCGCCATTGGTTGTGCAAAATTTTGAAAAAGTGTGCAAAATTCACAGCATATCGTAAGTCATATCTTCATTATTGGTCGAGCCAAGTTAATGGACCCGCCTAAACTGTAAAATTGTTTACATTTCTAAGTTTTTGGCTCCTCATGTTTAATAAGTTAAGGTGGTTTGGTGAACTTGCTTAAAGTTGGCCTAATTTTGGTTTTATTGCAAAAAAATACATTCCCCTTTGTTGTTTAATGGTATTGTCCTGGGTGTTGTCCTTCTGGCCTCGCTGGCTTGGTACCCGGAATATCTCAAGGTCAAACACGTGCTTAGGTCAAGGTCACGACGCGTGTCTGCTGCTCGCTAGGTGGGGGGGGGGGGGGGGGGGGGGGATGACCGTTTGATGACGTCGTAGACATCTTGGCAAGGAACATGAATCATCGTCAGAAAGTAGTATTGTATAGGCCTAAAGTATAGGTACAAATTAAAACGTGTATTAACATTTATTATTGTGTTATGCATTTAGTGCAATTTTACACAATCTCTTCCAAGGCTTTGTAATTACTTTAGGGTCAAAATCTTACAAGTCCATGAAAGTTGGCTGAATTACAGAATACTTTCAATAAATCAGGATTTTTTGGCGGGACCTAATCTCACTATCAGTTCTTATAGGGCCATATGTCGTTTTTATTGACAATAATGTAGCATGCACATCTAGTGCAAAGGTGAATTTTGTGAATCGGTTTTCTTGATATAGTTTCTAAATACATTTAGCTCAACCCAACTATATTGTTGTTAAAAAACGACATATAATGGCCAAAAGTGAGTTTATATCTTTCCCAAACAATTTTTTATGTTAAATATTTAAGGCCCACTTTCATTCAGAAAACTTTTCACCCTTGTTTCTTCGACTTTAGGTGTTAAACAATGTTATCATTATTATTAATATGCATTGGCCTTGTTGATTTCGGTTCTATCTGCGGGTGGAATCGTGTCCAGCTTGATTGATCGGTGATGGATCGGCGATACTTAAATATTCCGGTCTCTGGTTTATTGGAGTAATTAGGTCTATGATCAGCCTAATAACATACCAGTTAATTCATTCATTATACAATTCTTGCTCAATATTCCATTGAGCCGGATGATGAAAAACAGTCCACTTTGAGTGTGACTTTGTTTCATGGGCCGTCTCGTAAGGACACTCATCTCCCCACCGCTGATCACAGGACCGCGCGATACTGATGCGGGAGGCAGTGGCGGAACTAGGCGCCCGCAGGGCCCGCAACTGCGGGCGGGCCCAGGCCTTTAGGGGTTTGTAGGTAAAATCTAGCGGATATTTGGGAACTTTCAGCGTCCACAACACAACAACACACAACAACTAAATTATTTTGGTATTGCATTCAGCCCACCCCACAACTTTTTTCTAAAACACCGAACGCACTCTAAACAACTGATTTTCAAAATTTTCACCTGCGGCGCTATTGTTGAGGGGCCTCGCACCCTCGCCCCCCAAACCCCCCGTACTTGGTCCTTAGGCCTATATAATACCCCCGGGATGAAAATCCTGGATTTAACACTGAGTCTCTGAATGTATGTATCTGTTAGGGGGCCCCCCACAGAAATGTTGCGGGCGCCGGGCGGGACCTCGAAACGAAATTCCGCCACTGGCGGGAGATCGCAGGTTTGAAACCCGACACCAGCAATCATGACTGACAGTGACAGTTGTTTCACATGTTTGAATGTGAATGAACTGGATTGAGTCCTCTTAAAGAGCCCTAAACGTGAACACCTAGTTCTGAGCAGCCATGGGTAGGAGTTCCATGAAAAACGAAAAATATACAAAATCTATCAGTCCACCTTCCATTTATTAACCCTTTCAGTAATTCCTCCCCCCCCCCCCCCCGTAGTAATTAGGTAAGTTCAAGCAAACAATTCGAGTTCAGCATTTTTTTAAAAGAATTTTAGTACGTTTTTTCTTTAATTTTGGTTTTTGAATTACATTTAAAGTTAAATTGAAAATTCTAGGTGCAAACCTAGAACTAGATTTTTTTTAAATTGCTTATTTTGGATTTTGTATATCTCAAATACCTGCAATACTAGAGATATATCAAATTTCCTGGACAAACCAGAATTTTCTTGTTTTTAACTGTTTTTTTTAGATGTCTATTTTCAACTTCTCTTAAAAAGGTACCTTTCGTAACATTGGCATGGGGAAAGGAATATTTATTTTTATCCACCCAAAATAAAAAGGGGTAAAATTGAAAAACCAATATTGTTTAATTAAAAACTTGATGGCCTCGTTTGAGAACGCGGGGTCAGAGAGGGTCACCTTAGTTATCATTGCAACCTTCATGAGTTAAAACTAAGATGTAGTAAAAAACGATATTAGTTCCATTGTTCTCAACCTTGACATAATCCCAGGGTTAACCTCATAATGTTTGCATTTCTAATGCCGAGTTAGGCGTAATGTAATTGAGATCAATGGAGGCAAAGTCTCGTGTCCTCTGGATGAGGAGTGTGAGAGTGTGAGTGCAGCTTACAGCCTAGAATGAGGGGGGTGCTGCCAAGA
Organism: Sweltsa coloradensis; assembly: GCA_024449915.1. NCBI lineage: Eukaryota > Metazoa > Arthropoda > Insecta > Plecoptera > Chloroperlidae > Sweltsa > Sweltsa coloradensis. The sequence goes on along the minus strand of JAMZAV010003250.1, from coordinate 8,171 downwards.
TCACGGAGGACCAGGTAAGATGGGTGAATTTACTTCCTTGGCGTGTACACCATCGAGCATAAGTAAATCAAGTGGTCGAAGAAATAGCCAGAACTTTATTTGTTCTCTTCATAGCTCAGTTGGTAAGAGCAGCGGCCCGGACAGCCAAGGTCCCAAGGCACAATCCCCGGTGGAGGCCATGTTTTTTTTTTGCTAATAAAACCTATTGTACATAAATAATTAAATAAATTAAATTCGGCATTTCTGCCATTCTACATCGAGGTATACAAAAATTTTAAAACATTTAACTGTACTAACCGAGTAAGTAACCGTACGGCCTTTACCCTCATAGGATTTTTATTTTTGCTTTAAAAACCCGTCTAATTTACATAATTTGTCATGTCAGGAATTTGCATAATTTTTGGACTTTAATTGAGCGAGCGTAGCGAGCGTCTCCACTTGACTCTTATGGCTCGAATGTCTGTTTTTTTGTTTTTTGTTTGTTTGTTTTTTTGTTTGTTTTTTTCAGTTACTGCTTCGGTACAGGTCGCACCGTTTCTCTGATCGACCTGAAATTTTGCACACATGTACATACCACCTAGGCGGGTTGCTGTAATGTTTTTGAACAAAATCCGATCGTTGGTTATAAAAAATAAAAAAATAAAAAAATAAATAAAAAAATAAAAATGTTCCGATCGTTATGAAATTTTGCAGGGTCAATAAGTTCAACATTCTCTCCTATTTTACAAATTTTCAGCTAAATCGGTCAAGACCTTAAAGACTTATTGGTATTTAACATTATGGGAATGTCGTACGGGGTCGTTGTTGCACGTACCGGTGCTCGCTCAACAACGCAGCGTTTTCCTAGTTAATTCATATCATCGATCAAGTGTAATTCGTGTGCTTATTTGCATAAGGCTATGCAAATTACGAGCAGCTAGCCTGCCTCATCAACCAAGGGTTGATATTTTCAAGTGTTCTATAGTGGAGCTGAAGCTCATGTTTTTGGTTTTAAGTGTATTTTCGAGGGCGATGTGTGACGTAGGCCCAATGATATATTTGTACCTAGCTGGAAAGGGTACATGGCTTCAAGTTTGCAACTCGAGAAATCTTGCAGTTCGGCAGTCGTCGAAGTTTGAGGAATGTACCGTTAGAAAAACATCATCGGTTGAGTGAACACGCGCAGTGCGTAATTGACCAATAGGCGACAAGTAAGCTGTTTTCAAAATCAGTCGAGATGTCACTGACCAATGGCTAGCCTAGGAAGGGGTCGTGTGATGGCCTGCGGCGGTAGCGTTCTTGCGCCCAGCTAGCCGGACCTCGGTTTTGGAAGCAAGCGGATGCTGTACGTTCGTTCACTCTGTGCGTGGTCCCTGGGACCAGACTAGTTCTTTGCGAGCAAGGTCGCTGAACCAGTGTTGGGGGTAGCCAGGAGCGTCGGCCTCGAGAGCCATGATTATAGCATTGCCTCCAAGTAATATGGAGAGGGCTATGTGGCGAGGGAGTGTGGTTATTTTCTATATCTTTTCAACTCTATTTTACATCTTCACGGAGTGTTTTACCAGTGATCCATCATCTATGGTGAACCAATAAGACGCGTCGTACCAATGACGACCCGGGGATATCATGGTAGTTCTAAATAGCTTCTAGCTACGGGGAGCAAATGCTCGTATTCAAGTTTACTTTCACGATCGGATCAAACTTTGCGCTGACGTAACTAGGGTGCACGTGCAATGTGCCGATAAACAGACGAACCACGTGGTATCAGAACATACCACCATGCTGATGCAATAACAGCAACTCTCCCTCGGGCGAGACCATCCAGTTCCATCTTTAACCAGGCATCTGCCTTCCTGTGCCGTAGCGCCCGAAGAGAACTTCAAGGGATACCAAGGTCCCGGTCCGCCACTGGACGAAGTCACGGTTCGGCTACGCACCCCGCAGGACCCTCGTCGTATCGCGTGACTACGCGGACACGTCCTTCAGAAACCTCAAGCTATTTCAAGAGAAGACCAAGGAACCGGAACGTAAAATGGAGAAAGAGAGGAGAGAGTGTTGAGTAGCCAGCGAATGCTGTATTGTTTATTTATTATGTAACGACCCTGTATACTAGAATTATTGTCACTCAAGGTATTGCATTGGATCCAATAGTTACTTCACTAGACCTAGTTTAACTTCACTTCTTCAATTTAAATTCACTGTTGTAATTACATCTACTAAACTCAAACTTTCTTTGCTTTCACGTAGTGCATGTTTGTACCCTGTTTCCCCAACTCACGTAAAATCTGCATTATTATTAGTACAAAGGACCGTCAGTCCACTATTAGGCAGCCCTGGGCTCGTCAACGTAGGCTAAGCACGAGCGCACGAGACCGGCAGGCGGCCGCCAGAGCGATGCTGAGACGACGCGGCTCAACGCTAGCACGCACGGTATGGCTGGTGACCTACCCCCATTGGGTAGGGTCCCAGGCGGTGCTGAGCCTCTGTGTTGTGTGTTCTTTGGTTATACTTGTTCTGCTAGGGCCAGGTTTTCACACTTGTCTTGTTGCTGAGCTAGCTAGGGCAAACCGTTAATAAAGTCACATGTCGACTAAAAGTAATTTTAGACAAAATTACGGGTATAATCCACCCTGGCGCCAGTCGGTTTGAGAGGGGTAAAGTGACAAGCCAACGTGGGGCTTTCGGTGAGAGGTCACTCGGTAAGGCGACAAAGTGGTACCCAGGATGTGGAGCAGTTAGTGTGCCTTGTCTGTGGGCTAGGGCGCAACAGGTCCGTAGTGACACCCTAGCCCACGGACAAGGCACACTAACAGCCACAGGTCCGTAAAGTGACCCCCAAAACTAATGGAGAGCTCTGGCCGGTTGGGGTGCGTGTTGCAGAGAGAGCTCTCGCGCAACTTTTTATCACACCTTTCTTCATTCACACAGCCTTACTCATATTTATTTTCTTCTTTCACTTTTTTCGTCTCCATACTTGCCGGCCCTCTCTGCAACGAGCACTCCTCCGTTCCCACCCAGTTTAACCCATCCTATCCAACATCTTCACACCTTCCCATTAACCCCCCTCGTCTTCCCTTACGTTCCTTCCATTGGAAAGAAGAGAACATGGTGGTAATCCACAACCATGGAAAAAGAAAATTTGGAAGATTCCAATACAATTGACATGGGCACTGATAACTCTACTGTTGAGTGCCCTAAAACAACATTAACTAACTAACCGTAAAGTGACAAGTCACTGTTTCTGTTTCAGAAGGCAGCTCTGTGTGTGTGTCCTCGTGGTCGTCTTCCTGAGCCTAGTGCGAGTGTTCAGAAAGCCTCACCACGTGCTCGATGCGCAACAGGTCGCCCAGTTGCTTCACTCGAGCAACACCACCAAGCGCATCCTCGTCTGGAACGAGTTCTTCGGAGTGAAGCACTACGGGGTCCCGCTCGGTCGCGCCACCTTCTCCGGTTGCCTAGCGACAGACTGCGAGCTGTGGGACCGTCTGGACCAGGAGCCCGACCTGCCGTACGACAAGTACGACGCCGTCATCTTCCACGGGATAGACAACCGCGGTTCCTCCATGCGGGATCTGCCCTTGGTCAGGAGCCCACATCAGAGATACATCTTCCTCAATACAGAATCACCGATGACATGTCCGAAATATTACAACTTCAACAACTTCTTTAACTGGACGGCCTCGTACAGACGTGATTCTGACTTGTACATTCCTTATATAGATATTAGAAGCGTGGGTGTACCCAGAGATGGGAGGAGATCGACAGGAGTCTGGAGGGAACCGACCTTCAAGAATATGACTCACGTTGACAAGACCGTCGAGAGTAAGAGCAGACTTGTCGCCTGGTTTGTGTCAAATTCAGCTGCGCAAAGTAAGAGAGATTTCTACGTCGAAGAGTTGATCAAGTACATAAGGGTGGATATTTACGGTAAAGGTAGGATACTCCATTGTCAAGACGCGGTGCATTGTGACCTGATGCTGGACAGTACGTATAAATTCTACTTGGCTTTCGAGAATTCTTTGTGTGTTGATTATGTTACGGAGAAGTTTCTGAGAGCGTTGAGTCACAATATTGTCCCGATCGTCTACGGTGGTGCCAACTATAGCTTGTATGCGCCCCCGTTGTCCTACATCAACGTCAAGGACTTTGCAGGTCCGAGAGCTCTGGCGAGGTACCTGCACTATCTGGACGAGAACCCAGAGGAATACAGGAAGTATTTCTGGTGGAAGAGATTCTATACACAGAACGGGGGCTGGTTGTGGTGTGAAATGTGTGAAAAGCTACATGATCCGCTAGAACCGAGGAAGGTTTATTCAGATATCAAATCCTGGTGGGATTATGAGGGGGCTTGTGTTTCTCCGCAGGACTTCTTCGCACAAACTTAGAAACTTGCGGAAGAATAATTGCACAACAATAATATTTATTTGGCATTAAGTTACTTTTGAAGTACTTTTATTTGGAGCAATAAGCTATTTGCATGAATTATCATTTTTATTTTTTTATATGTCAATCATATCATACATGAACCCCTGAAACTCACCTATACCGCTGGTTATAGCAGATGGAGGGATTGAGAGCTAGTGTAACGGCTTCGTTCTCCTCGACGTCTGCTCGGCAGTCCGGGTTAGTGGAGGAACCTATACGACTGTCAAGGTTTCACCGTCCTTTCGGATAGGACGTTAAGCCGTTGGACCCCTTGGTAGTTTTCGAAACGAGTAGGCTACGTGCCGGTACCGGGTTTCCCCTCATCCCTTCTGTTCATACTTCATCCTCATCTATTACTACATCATCGTCTCGAATAGCCAAAGTGCAATAATATGAGACAAGCAATATCCAATCAATCAAATCAACATACAAAGCTCACTTTGTGATTGACCACCCGAAACACTTCGAAAACTCAATTCAAGATGACTACAATAAAAGGCACAAAAACTTTGATCTTTGGTTGGTTATCGCTCACTTATCAATTGCGTCGGGGCCTACAGCTTTGATTTACTGTCCCCCATTGAAAATTAGCTGTTATATGACTGAGTGAGTAGACTCTAAATACAATTTAACTTACTTCAATGTCCCTCCAACAAACCATTCACATAGTAAATATGTTTTTCGAGATAAGGAAGTTGGACAGGTTCGGAAAGAATAGAGAACATGAAGCCAGGCCCGAATGGCTGGGGATATCACTTTTCACCTGTTGATCACTGACACTCGACAAGTTTCAAGAAGATAGTATATTATTTACAGCGTAAGAATAGCTCAAAAAGTTAGTAAAAAATTAGGGGTTTTGATGAATTTTATAATAATTTGCTTAGATCTGATACTTTTGTGTCACATTACGAGATGCATAGAACCATTCTGAAACACATGGGGAAAACAATTCTTTGAGACTAAAAACTGTATACGTCAAAATTTTACCTGTTCTTGATAATCAACGATATCGTGTATTAATATTATCTAGATTCTTGTCTGTAAAACCCTGACATTGACGGCATAGTCCTAAGTCTCATGTCAGAGGCCACTTACGTCTTTGATTACTAGCCGAGAAACATAGGTCAATAACATCCCATTTAGGTTAAAGATTGATAAGTACCATTAATACTGTCGTTGTTGCCTAAACGAAAAAACTGCTTGTCTTTTATACGATCGTTATGTCCTATATTGTAATAAACTTTAAATAAAACTATAATTTACAGAGATGGTTTTCTCGATTTTATTTCGTATATTGTTTTAATAGGCAGTGCATCTGCTCTACACATGTTATTAATCATCTATAAAACAAGTCAAGAAATAGATACAATCTGGTGTCTTCATAGCACAGTTGGTAAGAGCAGGGCTCGGACAGCCGAGGTCCCGGGTTCAATCCCCGTAGAGGCACTTTTTAAATTTCTGTTTATAGTACCAGCATAACATCGTCATAATCGCCTGCTGCAAAACCAAGATTACATATCACATGTTGATCGTGATAGAAATTCTATTCTAATGTACACATTGCAAGTTAATTAATTAATTTTTGAATAATTTGTTCTTTTATAATATGTCCGTTTTTCTCGAAGGAAAGACATTCCAACACAGCATACGAAAAACTAGCAGTGTAACTGTTGTTGTAAAATGGTATTTAACGATTGAATGTTGTGTAGGGTTCTAATTGGCGTAGTTATTTTTTAAGAAATGCCACCGAAAAATGTATTTAAACCATAAAACTTATTTTAAGAAACATAAAACTTTCCTCATTGTTATTAGAATTGTAAATCATATCACAAGAAATAAATATCTTTTGTAGCCATATATGTGCTTTCATTTGATTGTGAATGTACCTTGAATATGTCAGGCATGTTCCTAGATTAATTTAGTTCCGAAGCTTAACTCCACCCTTCGCACAGTTTACAAGCTCCCAAGGGGGTGAGCATTGTTGTAATCAAATAGAATTTTAAAAACTTTGACAATGAAGTTAGGGCTGTTGTTTATGCTAGGCTTATTCAACATCTTTCTGTTTACAAAACTAGGAAGCTTCGCAAACGCTTTTTTAGTCGCGTTGATGGATGAGATTTTTGTAAGTTTTAGTTTGCGTGGGATCTCTTCACTTTTGGAAGTGTTTTTGAATGCTTTGTAGGTGATTATTGTCAAGTTTATATTGTTTTTATATACCTAAAAAACTCACATTAAAACCTTTATTCTTTGGATTCTGGCTAACTTTTTCAACTTTTTCTTTCACAAGGTACTACATCACCATAACCTAATTTTCATGTAAAATATGAACGTTGTAGCCCCATCCGTTTGGTCAGAATCGGCCCAAATGTCACGAAAATATCACACTTGAAATCGAAAAAAATCGGATAAGAGTACGATATTCATGAGACATATTTCTTCGATTGTATTGTACCCAAAAACGTGGTAGGAAAAATACAAAAAAACAAAAAAAAAACACCTGAGCTAATTTTTTTGGGGGGTCAGTGAAATTGAATTCATTGCTTCGCTCATCCAACTATAGAGGTATATTTTCTCAATTGCCGCCTATGTTTATATGCCGAGTGAGAAGCTTTAGTTATGAGATATCTGTGTTATAAAACAAATCCTCATTTGTTAAGTCCTCCAAGTGTAGCTTGCCACTCTTCAGTCCTGACCTGGCAACGACAACGAGTAAGAGGATATAAAAAAACTATGTAAGAACTTAATCTCAAAACTTGTCAGGACTGTCGGTGACCGGTATCAAATAGACAAAGGATCTATTGGTCGCAAGTATAACGAATAAGCAAACAACAGGTAGTATCAGTAAAGGCAAAAGGAGACAATATATTGCAAAAATTGCAGACCTACAATGTGATCTCTTATCATGATGATATTTGTTTGTGAAAGCCACTGCCAAGAATGTCATGTAACACGTTTATCTTTAAAGCGATGATTTGTAGCATAAAGATAGACAAAAGTTTGTTATCGGTGAGAATTTCGTTGTTATCGAAAATAAAAAGAATATCTATAATATTTCAAACATTAATCACAACCTGTGAACGGAAACAAGGCTCGAGGATACTGAAGGTAAGGTTTAAATAATAGCAAGGTTAAATACATCCTTTATAACTATTTTATATTTCCAAATATTCTAAACATGTCAAGGTTGGTTCAGACACCCTTTAGTTCTGAAACTAAATCCAGTCTCAAACTCAATTCCAACGATGTTGAGTCGAGCGATGTTCTTTACATCGCTATGTAGTTTACGTAGCTACTTGTGCTGAGGTAGCCAGGCTCAGCGTTTCTTCATCTTTATCCTGTATGTGCCTCTCCACCAACTAACCCCACTCTTTCATGTCTCCCTAGAGCTTTACTTCTGCCCCTGACCGCACCGTTCACGTCGCTTCTCAATGTCTCCAGGCTCCTTCAATCAATCTCTTCTCTTCTTTTCTTATTCAAACACTTCAAAATCTCGTCTTGGGATCCTATCCATTACAAGCTAATCAATAGCCCAAACCTTCTAAGATATTCATCAATAGCCCAAACCTTCTAAGATATTCGCTTATGGTTTCTCAATGTCGACCGTCCTCATTAATTCTGTATAACATTAGTTCTGATTATTCAATCTCTGCCTTTACTTCAACTGTCTACATTACTGCACCATTAGGTAGTGAAGATACAAAACATTATTTACCCATGTCACACATTACTTAAAACCATTCTCATCTAACAATAATGCATGTACACCA